>PVKP010023417.1:0-36305 GCA_004027715.1 Plecturocebus donacophilus | reverse complement strand
AAAAAAAAACGAGGAAGCAATGAATTCTGATACTTGGGCTATGTTTGAGGAACTTGGTGATCCCATAGGTATAAAAAGAGGAGAAGGGACACCTTGCAGCCAGATCGCTCACATCTCAATCCATTTGCCACACATGTAGATAATGGGACTGCAGAATAGTGATTTGGACAAGTTCACGCTTCTCTGAACTTCAGACTTCCCATGGGCATTGAGTATGATTATGCAAGCTGCACATTGCTTAATTCTAGGTGCCCATGGATGGCATAGTACACAACTGAAGGCTCAGTGTGGCCTTGCTAGCTTATTGGGGCTCTCTCAGTAAGAAATCTCCTCCAGCTGGGCACTAGTTTGATTTAGTATCAGTGATGATTATAGAGTGGATTATTATAATGGACAGCTAAGCAAGGGACCATAACAACAAGGTAATTATTAAGAAATAGAAACAGTATAATATCCTTTTTATTTAAAAAAATCTAGAATGCAGGTTTTTCATTAAGAAGCAATGAAACTGAAAATCAGCTCTAAATTTGAAAGGAGGCCTTTCTGTCTACTTACCCATGAACACTCAGCATAACCTCATATTTTAAAGGTATTGCTACAGTCACTCTGTTATGCTTTAGATTGTCCACTTCCCCTTCATTTTCACTACACAAATAGAAAACATGCTGTTAGAATTCACCAAGCAGAAAAACCATCTTTAGAGGGAACTAATTACATACCCTCTATACCTAATATACTCAGAGGTTTGTTTAAATGCTTGTTGGGGAGTGGGGATAAAAGCAGATGTGGTACTAAAAATATTTTAGGACAAGGTTGGTGGAAATTTCTTTCATCATTTAAACTGTTATTATTTGCTTCTAATGCTAAATAGAGGAGTTTGTTGTGGTTGTTTGGTTTTTTAAAAAACAGACCATGCAAGAGAAGTTTTCTCTTACAATTAATGGAACACAGTTTCATGGTTTTCCTAATTCCCCCCTCAAAATATGGGAGTACATTTCTTCTAGTCCTTTTTTTTTTTTTTTTTTTTTTTTTTTTTTTTTTTTTTTTTTTTTTACAATAAATTATACCAGGTAGCATGCACTGTGATACTGAGGTCCTCTTCTGCTCTGCTGAGTGAGCTCACATCCAAGAGAAAGCTAATATCTATCTGTAAAACACAGAACAGGAAAGTCTATTAAAAAAATTTTAAGTATATTTTTTATCATCTGAAATTTTTTTCTTAAAAGTTTTTGTTCTATGGAATGTAGAATTGAACCTAGTCTAGAGGCATCAGCTACTTCTCAATTGGCAGTAAGATTCAGGAAAGTTGCTGGGTTTGTGGTAATTTTAGAGTACATGCATTTCCACAAGTAACATTCAGAGACAAAGCCTTCTCTGAATGTGAATGCAGGCAAGTCCAGACTGACAAAATTAGAAATGCTTTCACAACTTGAGTGAAGACTCTTGCCAAAAACACCTTTTTGTATAGCAAAGGTAACATGCCTGGCAGACAGGACCACCTGGGGTAGGGGGTGGGGGTGGGTGTTGGGGAAGGGTGTGTAGGGGGAGAATTATGATTGACACATGCACAACACCCCCCCTTTAAAACAGTGAACATTGCCAGAAATATAAACACAAAGCTCGAAGATTTCAAGAACCAGTTTTATTTCATCACTCAGCTACCTACTTTAAGCTAAAATAGATATAATATTTTATATGCAACATAAAGGTAGGGAAGAATAAAAAATACTCATGATAATGAACAAAAGCCATAAATGTGAAACACTTACCCTTGAGAGATGGTCTACATATATATTGCCAATACTGCAGTGAAGTTGTACCATGCCAGAGGTATCCGTGACTTCGCAGTTTATTTGTTTCTCTTCCTAATGGGAAAAATGAAACAACTGGCTTGGACAGGAAGGAAATAAAAAGTTTGTAACATATGCTTAAGGATGGTTATTGAAAAGAATAACATCCCAGAAGTATTTGCTTTCCTAGGGAAATTATTTTCTATTTATGTTTGAGATTAACAGAAATATAAATAAATGATACAAATGTGTTTGTATATACATACAGGTATATCGTAGTATTCAAACAGATTCTCCACAAAAAATTTCTGGACTTGTATGTTTTATTCATTTGGTATATTCCCTATTTAATCCAAGGTCTAAATTCCTTGAAGAATCATGAGGCAAGGAATCCCTTAGGTCCATATTTTAATGGCCCTCTTCTGTCTGGTATGTGAGAATGTGTGTAACGTATTTAATCAAAATAGCTATAATCTCAATAGGTGTAATGAGGTTAATTGCAGCAAGTATAAAATATTTTAAAAATACAGTCCCTGAATATCTGAGTTTCCACTCTTACTTTTGCAAGTCAGTTTCAAATGCCCTACAGAAAGAAGGTAGTAGATATTTGTGAGAGTTTGAAGGTCACTCTTGGTGTGAAGGTATAATCCCTAAACAAAAGATGAGTGAATTTGATAAGGGATAGAGAAGATTCCATTAATTGTCTGGATGTAACCTTAAAATAAAGAACAGTAACTCTGGAGCCCAGCATGAAGGACCAAGGTTACTTGTTCAAGGACCACAATCAAGGGGCATACATCATTACTATTCCGACATCAGATGTGTGCTGGCTATTGCAGTGAGAATGTAAAAACACTCAGGCAGCTTCCTCCTACTCCTATCACTGGAAAACAGGAGGCTAATGCCTTTGGACTTAAGACCCAAGAACTTGCTATTCTGAGCAGGGGCACAGAGGAAGTCTGAAAATAATTAAGAACCTAAACATTAAGACATACCCCAAATCAATGAAGTGAATTCTACCATTTACTTTTAAAAAATAAAGTAAAATGCTAAGTAGTGTCATGCTATTGTGGTTTACAGTACTTACCAGCTCTAAAATCTTAATGAAGTAAAGACCCATGGGTAGTGTGACATGTAGAGTAGTTTCATACGCATCATCTCCACCATTAAACAAGGACACATTCAACATTAATGTCTTCATACTCCCAACCGCAATATAGGTTTTATTTTCATGGGGCCTAAAGATTAAGTATTATATTATTTAGTTCTTGTTTAGGAAATAAAAATCCCTTTCTCTCTCTCTGCATATATGTATACAAGGATATATATATATATAATTTATGCTGAACATAGTTTACTAAGTTGGAAAAACAATTATGGGATTGACCCTATGCAAGAAGATGTAAACCCGTATTAACAAGAACTCTTTCTCATGTTTTTGGTAAATTCAGTCACCCAAGGAAAGTTTGTTAGCTATAACTAAACTGGTGTATTTTCTTTTCTGCTTAACCTCTCGCTTCTGTAATTTTAACATTTTCCTTATGATAACGTTTTTTAAAGGCAAATCATTTTTTCTTTACTTATAAGCCTAAGATAGACATTGAACCAGCTGCTACCTGAACCAAGGGAGGAAAATGGACAGAACTGATAGAAAAGGAGAAGACTAGAAGGAATGCTTGGTAGAAGTGAGCAAGGCATGAGGAGGAACTACTATGTTTCCCAGCAAGTGCATGGCACTAAAATCTGTTGGACTAGAATTAAATTCTGAAGCAGCTGGTCACCTTCATCAATAACCAGGTCAAATTAAAAACAGAATTGGAGAAATGCTTCATCCTCCTGTGTATTACAAAGTATAGATTACTGCATATTCACACATGTGCATGAGTTCAAGTCCTGGTACCGCCAGGTGGGAAGTAATTTAGCATTTTTAAGCCTCAGTCATCTGATCCCATACTACCTACCATTCAGTAGAGACCTGCGTTATGTATACTGTATGAAATCCTTAGAATATTTTAAATATGAAGTATTTGAGGCATAAGGAACTTATTCAAAGGCCACAGCTAGAATATTCTATAGTCGTGAAACAATTTCAAATTTCTACACAGTTCATTCTTTTCCTATTGAGATGGTTAGAACAGCTAGGTGCTAAGGAAAACTTTCAGTTACAGCATGTCATTTTATTAACTTTCCCCAAAGACAGAAGTTCTTAGATATCTAGTAATTTAAAATTTGGAAAAATTAGCTCAAAGTAGAGAAGTATGTGACCCAAAACAAAACATCCAATGAGGATAAAAAAATATATATGTATATTCACCTAGCACTGCAGAATTTAGAAAGTTTCTTCAATAATGTTTAAATTGTGCCATTCGAATCAACATTTGTATAGAAGATTGATGTTTGAATAAACTATGGAAATACCAAAGATACAGTAGGAATTTAGTTTTTGTGAATTTATTAAAGACAGAGTATGTAAGGACAGAGTTTAAGAACATGTTTCACAATTTCTACTTTTAAGCATTACTTGAAGATTCATGAATGACTGAATATAACTGAAAGTTTCTGTACAATAAATCAGGTACTAAGTTCATTGTTCCCAAATACCAACACACTTCACTCCTTCCTACATCTGATACAGTAAAGGACAGATGTGTAAATAAATGCAAAAAAAATACATAAGTGAACAAAAGTTATGCATGAAGGGCTCTGGGAAACCAAGGAAGGAAACCATTTTTGCCTGTTTCAGTAAAGACATGGTACTTTTTTCCTTCTCTACTACTACGATTATTTAAATTGGCTGCCTCAAAAAAGATTTTTAAGTCTGAAAATATCATGACTGAACCTAAATTAACTTGGATTGGATTCCTAATTGATTTCTCTGTCTCAAATCCTTCTCTTCTCCTTTAATCCAATCTTCACACTGCCAGAGGGACATTTCCAAGAAAGCAAACTAGGTAATGGTAAGTGTCTGTTTAGTACCTTACATTGCCTTCAAGACAGGAGTTCCAAATCCTTAGCATGACACAGAGGCCCTCCAGAGTTGGCCCCTGCTTCACTTTCACTGCAGAATTTATTCTTTTGTTTCAGTCATATTTATCTATAAACAGGCATCTAACACACCAGGATGTTTTGTGTCTTTCTTCAAACTAGCCCTCCGACATCAGCATCTCCTTCTCATGAATCTGACTGGTACTTATTCTTCAAGATTTAGCTTGGATGTCAATAATTCTTAGCTGGGTTCCAGCCAAAACTCACTATTAACCACCTTCACCCGCACTGCTTTCCCCTAACAGTGTAAGGTGGCAGCTTTTCCCTCTCCCAAAGCACACTGGGCACCTCTATCATAATGAAATATTTTCACAATGTCAAGTTTCTGACTGGTTTCTTTCACCACTAGACTAATTTTTGTGGGGAGAGGATGCTGGATCATGATTAACATGCTTTCTCAGAACCTAACAAACACAGTGTTCAAAAAATATATGCAGGTATGTGCATGTCTGTATTAAACATAAAGAAGGATTTGGTGTTGTCCAAGCAACATGTCAGAAAAAACTGAGGAAATTAATCGATAAGTTATTGACTGGCAGAAGTCTACGAAAGAAGCAGCATAAATACCATCACCTTATAGCCTTAAGCCATGTTTATCTCTTCTGCGATGGTATACAAATTCCAAATGTCTCACTAAGAAAGTAAATATCTAGCATTACATTGTTATGATCTGTATGCCATCTAGACAATCTAATGTTTTAGTGGTGATAAACCTACTGAAATGAATTATAAATTAATGGCATCCTATGATCATGGCAAAATCAAAACTGGAAGTGTGGTATGGTTTTTGATAATTATTCTTATGAAGCTCAGAATATACAAATAAAATAATTTTGGACACTTTTCCTACTTTTATAACTCTAATAATATAACTTCTAAGCAACTGGGCACTTTAATGCTTGACAGTTCTTCCTTTTTTTCTGTTTAAATATCAGAATACATGCACAGAAAAATGCACATATCCTAATTGTACAGCTCAGTTTTTTAAAAAGTAAGATGAAAACATGTGTTAAACTAGCACCCAGATCAAGGAAAATAATAAGAGCAGCCCCACTAAAAAACTCTTTGGGTTTTCTTCCCAACCTGTTATTGGCCCCACCCTCCTTGATTTTTAATAGTCTGAATTGGTTTTGCTCAGTTTTGTATTTTATATAAATGTAATATAATCTTTGAGTATCTGAGTATGCAATTTTTGAGAATCTGTTCTTTTGCATGGCTCCTTTTATTCAACATTTTGTGAGGTTAACATATTGATACTTGTAGTGGTAAAATTTTTATTATCATTGGTCAATACAGTCTATTTTATGAATATGCCACATCTTATTTATCCCTTCAGTTATCCATGGGACTTTGGACAATTTCCATTTTTGAAACTATTGCAGTTTTTTAGTGGACATACATGTGTAATTCCGTAGGCTATATACATATTTATATCTATCTTTATGTTTCTATCTAGGAGCAGATTCTTACACTTTTTCAACTCAGGATTAATTCCTTAAAATCTCTGAATCTTGACTTAGTTTGACAACCAGCCTAAGCTATTCTGAAAAATTATATTTAAAAAACAAAATATACTATAAGGAACTATTCTTAAATAAAAATATATATACTTTAGAATTTCCATATACAAAGCAAGCATACCGTAGAGCATTGGTCTGTAAACCACCACCTGAAGGCCACGTCTGCCTACTTTAGAAAATAAAGTTCTTTAGAACACAGCCATGCTTCTGCACTACAGTGACAGAGCTGAGTAGTTGGGACAGAGATCTCTGTCCCATAAAAACTCAAATATGTACCATCTGTCCCTTCACAGAAAAAGGATGCAGGCTCTTGCTATAGAGCAATCTGATTAATGAGTAAATTAATTACAAAATAAACATATAACATATTACCATATTTACTTTAGATCTATTTTGTACCATTCTGACTATAGTAGAAGCTTCATTATATCAGATGGCATGGGATGCAGTTCTTTACCCCAAGAAGCCATATAGAATTAGAGAAAATGATCCCCCAGTCCTCATAACTCCTCTGGACATGGAGAAGAAAGGAAAGAACACTTCCATATGCATCATCTTTATGTTAGGATCCTTGGTTTGAGCATTTGGATATGCTGGAAGAATGTGTAATAACTAACAAAGCAGTAATTCTAAACCCTGGGCACCACTGCAGGGTGGAGAAGTCTGACTGAGTGACTGTGCTACCACAACATTTTAGGGAATGGCTGTGATTTACTTGTGTTTGTGTTGTAAACCTTGGGGTTAAGTAGTACACATCTGCCTGGTGGCACCGTTAAATGGGAGAGAGGAAATGTGTGGGGACATGGCTGTCCTACATTCCCTGTCCCCCAACTCTGTAATCATGTTAAAACTAAAGGAACCTAAGAGGTTCTAAAAGTAAACTTTAGCTTGACATTAAAGTTTAATTAAGACTTGTAGAAGAGCTGCCCAGAAATAGACATTTATGAAATATTCTGGCTTGTAACCAAAGCATTAGTCACTGAACACCTTTGGGAAAGAAGTTGGCACTTAGACAAGCAACAGAAGGTGAAAGCACTGCATAAACAGCTAGGTTCCAAGACAACAGCAAATTAAAGAGAAACACAATGTTCACATTGCAGCAGCTAGACTCCTGGTTTATTTTCCATTTTTAAGCTATTTTGCCACATTACCATAATTAAAATTCTACTATTTTTTTCTCCCAAACATACATCTTACTGTAAATTGATTCATTAACAAGATACTCTCAGAAAGATACCTACCAGCCTCCTATGTGAGACATAATAAAGAACCAGGTGCACATCTGGAAGTGCGACAAGACTGAACCAGAGCTGTCCCAGGGACTCATAGTTCATTCTTCATTAAAACATGCATAATGCAGACCTGAAATTTACAAAGCAGCCTAGAATCCATGTAACTTAAACAAATCAAGGTACCGTGTACATACAGAATCATAACTTAATAAGTGACAGAGGAAAAATAGAAAAATGATGTACTGCAGCACCAGGCTCTATGTGTTTTCTGAGTGAATAATACAGTTTTATTTCCCAAGAAATGCTCCCCAAGTCTTAGTATAATGAATTCACTTTGTCTCCCTAAAATGAATTAGGGCTTGATAGCTAACTTGTTTTTAATCAAGATGCTAGAATAAAATATAACGTAAACTGATTCCATACTTCACTACGTCAAGACAAACACGACTCATTTATTTGATGAAAGAGTAACCTGCAGCAAGTAGCCTACAGGCCTAAGTAAAATTTCATTATCTTTTTTTTTTTTTTTCTTTTACTACTGACTTCAGGGTAAAAGACAATACTGAAGGCTTCATGCCTACTGGAATAGACAGGTTACCAGACATTTAGCATTTAGGAAGATTTTATTGAAGAAAGGCAAATTCATTGAGGTCAAGGGGAGAACAGCAGAAAAGTTTAAATTAAAAGATTGAACCAGTAATTACACGTCTTAGTGTATAAAGCATATAAATCCATTCTCCCCATACTGTATGCAGTCAGTGCAGCAAACATTCCTACTATTTCCATTTTAAAAATGGCCAGTTTCATCAGACTAGCTCTTTGGGGGATTAACAGCATAGTGGCAGATGTTACTCATTGCTCATTGTCTAGCCAATGGTGATTTCCCTTTTTAGCTGCCAACAGAACCCTGTATTATTCAGGGGACAGGCAGCATTCCCTTAATATTTCAGAAGACAGGCCTCCAAGTTCAACTTCAGAGAATGTATGACAATAACAAAAAAAATTGAATCAGGATCAATTTACTGTGATCATGATGACTCCATTCTCCTTCAACCATGACAGAATTGGGGTAAACAGGTAACACAGGCCTGGTTAATCAGAATAAATCTAATGAGGCACTGCCCTTCCTGGAAGAGCAACTGAAAAAGAACAAAGCACTTTTGCTCTTTTCCCCATTCTCTTGCTTGGAACCTTGATGCCGCTGCAGCCATATTGTGATCATGAGGAAAAGCTGAGGGAGCTGGAAAGATAACCATACATGTCTAGTCTTTGGTAGCTGCTCACCAAACCTATGAACATCCTTCCTCAAGACTGCTTTTTATGCAAAATAATTACATCTTTTTATTATTTAAGTCACTGTTAGTTAATTACTCTAAAACTTGCAATTAAAACTATTCCTAACAGATACAGAAGCAATTGTTCAGGGAAAGCTTACATCACTCGCTCTGGAAGCAGGACTGAGGTGCAGAAATGTATTGCGGTGTTATTTACATGAGTAATCTGTATGAAAGATTTGCTTTTAAACTGCCTATATGATGGCTAATACCTTCTATTATGTTTGTAGTCTTGAAGTCATGTTAGTTTATCTTTATTTTGCACTAGAAGTCCTTTCAAGTATAGTTTATTGTCCTAAGCATTTAGATATACAGGAGGAAGGCTCAGCTTAATGAAAAGATGAGAGAGAGTGGATAAGCACTGTTTAGTGTACTGTTGACAGTTTAATTATGGTCTTCAGAAACTCATGTTCTTTACTGAGTAAATACTTTTACCTAAAACAGGTTTGTTGCTCCTGGGCACATAAATACCATTAGTGACAGCAGAGTTATAGCTGGGAGAATGCATGGAACATATGGTCACAATTCGCCTACTGTTTCTGAGAAAGGAGAGAGGACACTTCTGTGGGAGAGACATATTTTTGTCTGATAGTGTAATTTACTAAAACACAAAGTACTTTGTCAGGATCTTTCACTGTGAGTCTAAGAAATTAATTAGGAGAGTTCTCATTTGAAAGTTCCTCAAATAAATGATCGTTTATCTAATAGAAATACATGGCCTGTAACTTTCTTAGTTGATACAAAAGGTATGGTGCCTACTACCTTACATGGACATTCATGCCACTTCAAACATTGTAAGACTGCAAACTACTGAGCCAGTCACAGCCAGCTATATTCTCAGGATATAAAGGTTTTATGCAGAATGATGGGTAGAATTGACAATGCTTCATTATATGACCAAACTAAAAAATATTCTCATCATCTATATATATTCCAACCATAATATATCAAAAACAGTAATGACTTTTATTGAGCCTTCATGTAAATCAGGCTTTGCACTAGGCACTTGGCCTGCATTATCATTCTTTAGGACAATCTTAAAGAGTTAGTACTATTTTTATTCACTTAGCAATGAGGAAAGAGGTCTAGAGAGGTTAAATGTCTTCTCTGAAAAGGTCACTAGTACTACGGTAGAAAAGGGATTTGAACTAGGTCAGTTTGACTTCAAATCTGGAAGCTCTTCACCACCACAACATTCATTCTTAGGTTTCAGTGTGATAAGAACTTGGAGCTCTATTAATTGTGAAGATCTGTGGTCTGGTTCCTGGCTCTGACTTGGATGGTCTGGGACTTAGGAACCTGCATTTATTTCAAATACCCTAGGTGATTCTCAAAGTGGCTCAGAGACAACACCTTAAGAAACACAGCCTTACACTCCATTTAAAATCATAATGGGTTTGATAGGCTACAAGAAATATTGCTTCCAATTAAAAATGCAAAGCAGATATTTTGTTGTGAGAAAACATGTAACAAAGAAAAATAAATCATTAAGATATATTTTCATTCTTCAGGAAAGAAGCATAGTTAGTAATAATATTTTCTTATAAATATCAATGTCTCATTTTCTCATAGGCCAGAGAGACCACAATGAAAGGTAACAGTAGAAGTGTCTGATTAAAGAAAATGAAAACACTCCTTTACTTGCAGCTTAGAAAAGATTTCCCCCACACAACTCTTCTTATCAAAAGCCCATGAGGATAAACATATCAAGACAATTAAGCAGTTTAGGAAGAAAATAAATACAGAAATGGGAAGACTGTAAGTTATTCAACTAAGAATCAAAAAAGGCACTGCCCTATGTGTTGGCATACAAAGTAGTCAGTAGTCACTGTTTTTGGATTATCTTAGCAGTCAATCTGGGTAACTTAAGTATAAAGTTCAATCATCAATCAAATAGGTCAAATCTTTTTGGCCCTGGACTATGGATGCTCAAGGCTAAACTGGCATTGCCTAAGTGATAATAATTAATTGATTCTCTGCCATATGTGATCCCACCGCAGTAGGGTACTCAACCCTATCTGTCAACCTTTTTACTTATTCCTAGTTGACTTCCTGTCCTTTATCATAATAGCTATTTTCAATCTTTTTCATTCATTTCAAGTTCCCAAACATATCCTCAATGCCTTCAATTACCATATATAAACTTGTTTTTTATTCTAGCCATCCATGAGTTCTCTGTGTTTCCCTTCCTTCCACACTGAAATTTCTTAACATCAAGCATCTTTTCATAGCTTGTTAGATCAAGATAAGGAGATTCTTAACTAAGGCTAATTCCTCTACCTATAAATCTGATCCCTTTTGGGACCTCATTCCATTCTCCGCAAGCCTCTCCAGTCACCTGCAGCACTCCAGGCACTCTGTTAGGCACTGGGAACACAAAGATGAAAGGACAGGATCCTCCTTTGCAGCAGCTTCCAGGACAGTGTGGAGACAGACACACTCTCGATAATCATGAGCACAGTGACACAGGACCAGGGCACAACAGAACTTAAGTTTTAGTAGCTGGAGACCAGGGGGCGTCCCCTAGGAAACATCTGAGATTTAAAAGATAAATATAAATGAATCAGGTAGATGGTCAGAAGAAGTGAGAAGATATCGAGATTCAGAAGAGCATGACACAGCCAAGCAACTATAAGTATTCAGCCAATGATGAAAAAACGCCCTCGGGAATTGGTGAAAAATACCACCAAGGAGTTTAGATTTTCAGTCTGAAATGAGCCACTGAAGCACTGTTATCAGATATGTATGTTAATAATGCAAAATCAGAGACCAGTATCCTAGAAAGCAGGAGAGCTTAGTGATCTAGGTAGGACAGTGAGTGCCTAGTTTGGAGTAATAGTGGTAGAGATAGCAAAGTATGATGGATAAGAAAGACATCTAGGTAGTAATATTGCAAAACTTAATGATTCTAATATCAGAAAAAAGGAAGAGAAAAGAATGCAGGTTGAGCCCCAGGTTTCTGGCTTTGGTAACTTTCTAATGGCCATGTTGTTCCTGGACAGTGCCTGAGCAGACTGTAACTGTGAGACACCCAAAAGGACATGTCTAAAAGGGAATTTGATATGTGGGTAGGTGTGACACTTAGATATGCTGGTTTAGGCATCAGCAGTGTAGGTATGCCAGTTGAAGTTGCAGTTTTGAGCAAGACTACCAAGGTTGAATATCGTAGAGAGAGAAAGGGCTGAGGGAGGACCATTTAGGGTGCCAAAACCAAAGATCCTTCGAAAACAGCTGTAAAGAAAGGGCTAAATAACTACAAAGAGAATGGGAGTAGGATAGTAACATGAAAATTAGAGGACAAGACATTCAAAAGAGGAAGAGAACAGTGCTGTCAAATGCTTCAGAGGAGAATTCAAGTATGGACTGAAAAGCACTTGCTGGGAATTAAGTTGAAGGTGTCTCCCTCCAATATTCTGTTCCCTGCCTCTGGCCCTCACGTTTACACCTCCAAATAATTAAACAAATAACAACATTTGATATATACATAGAAATTCCTCAGTTGAACCTACTTGTTCCCAGTATACTCTCCTTTCTTTAATCACGAACGCTGCCATTTGGCTACTTCTGCACGGAGTGTTCTATCTTAACAGTTGCCAGTGATACTCATTTTTCCTGCCAGTCACATTTTATTAATAAATGCCAACGCTCATGACCTTTCTTCAGACACTGTGCTGTCTGATCGTTTTACAAATTTTACAATATTAAGTCTCCCTTTTTATAGTTTCCACTGGCTATTTCACCAGGGACTTGGTTCTCTTTAATCCTCTCAAGATGCTTTCTCAGTCTCCTACTGAAACTCCCCATTCTTTCTAATCTCCTTGAATAAAATTGTCCTCAGATTTGATCCATAATTCTTTTCTCTATGAAATTCATATTTTCACCCCTTGGGCCATCTCACAAGTCACTAACATACAGAGGAACTTCCAAACATAATCCTGAATTAGATTTTCAAGTGGAATGCCACATATAAAAGTCCCTCCAAATTCAACATGCCCCAAATTAAAGCGGCTCCATTTATTTCCCTATCTCCCTAAAACAGTTCCCTATTTTCCTGCTCTGTCACTGATGCATCTCCTTCCCATCTTTCACTTGCCTTCTATGATCATTCTCAACCAGAAGTGTTCATTCTGTCTCTCTCTGGTCCTTGTTTTCACATCATCCCTTTGATATGCAACATGATTTGAATATAGGGGATCCAGACATGATGCAAAATTGCAATGGTTTATTTCCCATCATAAAATAACAACAGCAACCAACATTTATCTAGTCTTCACTATGTGTTAGATGCTATTCTAAGCACATCATATCTATTTCCTTTTACTGTTTCCTCTTCAATGAATTTAGAAGATTAAGATGGTTTATTCCTTTTCAAATTTGTCATATTTGGATTATATGTCAGTCTGTGTGATATAACCAGTTTTCTGGGTGATAAAAAACGAAGCATTGTGTAGTGAAATGTTGCTAATTCTTTAAATGCTGTTAATTTTCAAGGGTTAGCTCTTAGTCCTTTTCTCTTGGGAATGCAAATGCACACCCTCTTGATGAATAATAGAGACTATAACATACATACTTACCTCAAAAACCCGATCTTTGCAGAAACCTGTAAATCAGCAGAACAATTTTCATGGGTACAAAACCTTGCAAAGTTTATCTGGAAATAAAATGACAACATTTTAAATTTTAATCAGCAAGCATATATATATATATATATTTTAAAGATGATATATGTGATGCATGAGAAAAATAAAACGAATACATCAAATTGATGACTCCTTATTTTATCTTTTTTAAAAAGTTCAATTTGAGAATTAGCAGGGTTCAAACAACAATTACTTGCAGGACTAAAAGAGCTAAGTTTGAAAGAGGTAAAATTTAAAGCCCGAATTTTGTAAGTGAAATAAGATTTTGAAAAAAAAAAGTTAAATGAAACATATTAAAGGAGTATATTAACTGGCAAGATGTTTTTCACTGGGTTCCTCTCAATTTTCTAATGCTGCAGTTTGATCCCATTTGTTACATGTAAGCATGGCACTTAATTTTGGCAGATGTCAGGACAGTGATTTTATATTCATTGAAATTAGCTACATGGAGATACTTAGAAAATTTACTTAGAGGAAACATTGAACAAAATTAAATAAGGGTTCCAGAATTTAATTAACTCTGAGCTTTTTAACAAGATCAATAAACACTGCAAAGGACCTGGGAAGTCCCAAGGAATAAGCTGGACAAAAGGAAAAAACTGGGAGAGATAAAAGGAAGGGAAGATAATAGGAACAGGTAAAGGAGAGAGACAGATGCAGAAAACAAAGAGAAATGTAGAAAGTCAGAAGGAGCCAGGCTCATGAAGTGGGAAGTGTCTAGAGCACTGTCAAATAGTATGCTAGACAAGAGAGTGCCTACACCTGGGGGTAGTCAATCTTTCTCTAAATAAATATGATTTTTTTCTGCCATTTCTATTTGTAAAGCAGGTTGTTCTAAGAATCAAAATAAAAATTAATATAACTACAAATTGCTAAGGTTTTGGCTTGCATATTTGCAGTATTGAGATTTTCACTATTGAAGACATTTAAAAATAGTTGATGTTGAAAACTGAAGTTTAAGAGAAGAGGAAAAACAACCCCTGACTTCCGTAAGTATTTTCATATGAGGCTATAGAGAAAAATGTGCTCTTAAGTTATCTTCATTTGATCCTGTATTCTAGACTAGACTAGTGGTGACTGTAAGCTCAATTATCTTGAAGAGACTATGGGGCAATTTTGTCTGGACAGGATATGAACTAGACCTTTAAATGTCCCTTTCATCTTTTACATTCTGTGTGTCATTAGTGAATGTTTTAATGAAGGCTTTTTGCCATGTCCAGACACATCCTGTTTTTGGACAAACACTGTCTTTTTGATGACAGACAGTAAAAGTCTGAACAAAAGGACTTCTGAGAGTAAATATACTGTCAGTGAAACCAAAACATTACGGGATAATTTAGAAAACAGTTCACTGGTTAGAATGTAGGATTTATCTCAAATGCAATTGATCCTGGGATGTGGCTGAAAAGCATATAATGAAAATTGAAAAAAGAAATCACTGTATAACATAAATGCATGTGTCTATAAATGGATAAAACTAAGCAAGGAAATTCGACTATGAAGACATGAGGAAATCTGTTAGGAGGATGAGAGCAAAGGAGACAGGAAATGAGAAGAGGAAGATAAACTGAGGACACATGATGACTCTGAATAACTAACTTACAAATACAACCTTCTTCCATTATGATTTCTCTCTAGTAATATTGACTTTCTTCACTGGCAAGGGATCACAAACAGAACATTAGCATTTTATACATATGAGAATCTACTATTGTGACTAAGCACGTACTTTAAAATATCCTAAAGGGAATACAAGCAATTTTTAAAAATAGAAAATAAGACACATAAATCTTTGTTTTTAAAAATTCGTAAACATTTCTACAAAAATTCAGACATATAGCTCACTTCTTCAGAATTATGCCATATTTAAAAAATTAGCTATATGCCACATAATTTGAATAAAAGAAAATATTCCTACCATTTTTTTAATCATGTCTTTTTCTTTCTTCTGCTGAAGAATTGGCTGAAGTGGTGGGAATTCCTCTGTGCTTCGTTTACTGATAATGTGATGCCCAAGGTGGTAAGCAGCTTCAATTTGAATTGGGGTGAGGATGTCCCGCACATCTTTCTAAGGAAAATCACAACCATATGTATTAATAACAAAAACAAGCATGTAGATTAGAAAATATAAAACTCCTTTCCTGCATAAGGCCAAACACTATACGTGGAAGACAAAGCAAATACTTACCTTTTATCTAAATTGTTAAAAAAAAATTGAAGACGTATTTTATATCACAAAATCACGTTTCTTATGAAAAACACAAAAAGAATAAAAATGCATAATAAAACCATCCAATAATAGTTATAAAGGTCTATACTTGGGAATATTTTCTTCCATCCTATTTTCTATGCATTAAAAATACTTGATATTATAACATAAGCATTTTTCATGATAAAGTTTTTGTAAATAATTTCAAAATGCTATTCATGTTATTCCATTTAACATTGCCCTATGCGTTCTCAATAACATTTTGATAGATTCATTTCACTTCAGATATATTATAAAACATCCTTTTTAGTTATTCCTTTTTGTTTTGTTTTGTTTTAAAGAGATGGGATCTCTGTCAGCAGGCTGGAGTGCAATGTAGCTCACCACATTTCTGAACTCCTGGCTCAAGCAATCTTTCTGCTTCAGCCATCAGAGTAGCTAAGATTACAGGCATGCACCACCATGCCCAGCCAGTTTTTTCATTTTTATAGAGACAGAGTCTTGCAGTGTTGCCTAGACTGATCTTGAACTCCTGGGCTCAAGGGATCCTCCAGTCTTGGCCTCCCAAAGAGTTGGGATTACAGGTGTGAGCCACCATACCCAGCATTTTTTTTCTTTATGGAACTTTTCTATTTTATTTTCTAACATAATCAATGATATATAGGAAAAGTATTTATTTTGTACATCTAATTGTATATAATGGTCACTTTACTGATTTTCTTATTAGTTGTTACAGGTTTTTGGTTTTTTTGTGTGTTTTTTTTTTCCATTTTTGAGTCAGAGTCTTGCTCTGTCATCCAGGCTTCAGGGCAGTGGTGCATGATCTCAGCTCACTGCAACCTCCCTCTCCCGGGTTCAAGTGATCTTCCCACTTCAGTCTCCCGAGCAGCTGAATTACAGGTGCACACAACCACACCCAGCTAATTTTTGTATTTTTAATAGAGGTGGGGTTTCACTGGTCTCAAATTCCTGAGCTCAAGTGATCCGCCTGCCTCGGCTTCCCAAAGTGCTGGGATTATAGGCTTGAGCCACTGCACCTGGCCAATTTTTTTTTAAAGTTTATTGTGCTTTTATACTTCACAAACAAAGAACTCTTGGATTTGTTTACCAATTACATAGAAATTGTAACCCATTCACAATCCATTTTGCTCTGTATAACATTCTTCTAAACTTAATATCTTAACTAATTTCTATACAACATTGCTTATACCTATTCTTGTTTATATGTGGTCACAAGGTTTTTAATAATTAGATTTTTAAAATTTATTGTCTTCTGTCACCAGTTTATCACAACTGATTGTCAATTCTATTTTATATGTAGACATTTTTCTTTTAAAAATATTTTCTATCAACTTAAAAATGATTTTATCTTTTCATTTGATTGTTTGCTAGCCTTGTTAAAAAAATTCCACATTATCTTCAACATTATTTGCTTACACATAGTGAAATAATCAATAAGAAAATATCTTTGAAAGCATTTGTCATTCAATTAAGTAAGCACTTCACTAGATAGCAAAAGTGTCCTACACTCTGAAGTCTATGAAAACAAAGAGAGTCAGCCCTCTGTATCCATCGGTTCGACATTTATGGGTTCAGACACCTTGGATCAAAAATAATTGACAAAAAATGAATGGCTACATCAGTGCTGAACATGTGAAGATTTTATTATTCCCTAACCAATACAGTATAACAAGTATTTACATAGCATTTACATTGTATTACATATTATAAGTAATTTAGATTTGATTTAAAGTATATGAGAGGATTTATAAAGGTTATGTGCAAATATAACACCATTTTATATGAGGGGCTTGAGGATCCTTGGATTTTTGTATCTGAGTGGGGTCCTGGAACCAATGCCCCATAGATACTGCTGGACAAGTGTATATAAAAATCGGGTAACATATAAAACATAGTGTCTCTTAGCACCTGTTCAAGCCTTCCACAGACGGAAATCTGATTTTCAAAGTGTACTCAACAAAATAGACTTCTCCTTATCTAAAAGGGCAAGCTAATAAGATTTTACTCCTTAAGTAACCTAAGAGGATTTATAACAGAATTCAACTGAGAAATTACATAAAGTAAGACATGTTGAAAAGAAATCTATAAAATAAGATCTTAAGCACCACAAAAATTAAAAGTAGAAATGATCTCAGGATGTGAGAGAGCAGTTCACATCAGCACATATAGCCTACCTACACAGAAACTAGTGGAGAAAATCTATGAAGTTTTTGTTTTTCTTGGTATTAGAATTGTTGCTATACTCAGGAGATAATTTGAAGAATTCGTCACAGACTGTGATGTCTTTCATACTAATAATTTAATTTTAAGGTTCAGTTTTGACTCTACTTTCCATATGGCCATTTCAATCTATAGGTTCTTCTTATTTTAAAAAACAGATTCAACAAATTCCTCTTGACCATTAAAGAGTCAAGTGTTTTCACCCAGGCTAGACATATTAAACCACAATTGAGGTTTATATTATGCTAGATGAGTTCCTCAGAGTAGATACATGACACTGCAATTGACAGACCTCCTACTGGGTAATGTCAGTGGACCAGGTTTCTATTTATCTATAGACATTTCAGGATTGCAATATGGCTTAAACATTACTGCCCAAAAGCAAATAAGGAATAGATTATTTTCAAAGCTCATCAATAATCCTTAAAGAATATGGAAACAATCCCTATCACACAAATTATTGCTGTGTTGCTATATTATTTATATAGTAACTTTTGATAAAAATCAATGAAGTAATTTAAGATGACACATACCACATAAAATACTATATCTTTTCTATGTCTTTATGTAATTACAAAAAATAGATGTAATCTTTTTTTTCTCTTTTCATTTACAACATTATCAATTTATGTATTTAGTGGTTAAAAGCAATAGTGGTATGAAGGTAGAGAACTGCTGTTCAAATCTGGGGTCCACCCCTTATTATCTATGTAACATTAGACAAGTTTCTTGTTTCCAGCTTAGTTATCTTATCTGAAAATGGGAAAAATAACAATTATAGTTGTTATAGCTACACTTTATTGTTGTGACGATTAAATGACATAATGTCTGTGAAGCAGACATAAGATTTGATGTTGCTTCAAAATGCAGGTATATAAGCCAACCAAGAATTACTAAATTTCAGTTTCCTAGAATAAGAGATTCTGGTGAACATTTATTTGGAAGGAATAAGAAAACTGAACTACTGCCAACCAATCAACATTAAATAGAAAATTAGTTATAGAACAAGGAATAGAGCTCTATTTATTTAACAGTGTTTAGAAGATTTGGAGCCTGAATCAGAGTACTCAAGATCCCTGATTACTTTTCCATTCTTATACAGAGATGCTTTTATTAAATTACTTGGTAAGTGATCATCTCAACATGAAACCTTGACCATATAGGAATGCGGCAAATCAAGGCCAAATCCCAAGTTATCGACTTGTGAAAACGAAACAGCTTGAAGCCCTGAGTATTACAATAGCAAACTTGATTAAATTATTCCCTAGGTGTAGGAGCTAGACGGCCACTGATTGTCCCTCCACATGTCCACTGTTTTAATTCTTCTCAACAAGCTTGCTTTGACCAAATCACTTGCTATCTAATTCATACTAATTTTCCACAAGGTCTTCTCTACATCTGGTGTATATTACTTTCATTATCCTAATTAGCTATTAATTATGCTTTTCTTGCAATATATAAAATGTACATGCACTCTTGCAAAAACCGTACAGATATTCACACTTATTTAACTTTAACAGCTCCACCTAAGGACAAAAGCTATAATATCAAAAATGTCTTAAAGTGATTAATTAAATATTTGGGAGTAAAAAGTAGATTTGCTTAAATTTTTAAATTTGGATGGGCATGTGCTATGTATATTAAAAATAATGAAGATTCCATGCCACATTTTTATGGACAATTACGTAAAATAGGGTTCCCACAAGCATGCAAATTAGCACATGCCTGAAATTACATAACGTCTGTCTTCGTGCTTGACTTTCATGGAAATCTGCATTTCTGGACAACTTGAGAGCTGAGCAACAGGCCCATGTCCTCCTGTTAATTTATTTAAAGGGTGAGGCCAAAACATGTATATCACTAAATAAACAATAATGTCAGGAATAAATATTTCAAGATATCTATTCATGGATCTACTGTGTTCAAGGAGGCTCTAGGGATACAAAATTGAAAGTCAGTACCTGTCACAATGCAAGTTCAACAAATCCACGTAGACAGTGTGGGCATGAGTATTTTGATATAGGCATGCCCAAATACAGAAGAAACAGGACCACTTACTCTACACATAAAAGGATTTTAAGCAAGGAAATACTAGATTTTTGAAATACCTCTCTGGTGCCAGTGTAGGAGTCGGGGAGGAGAAGCTGAGACCAAGACATAGATTGGTACTTGAACCATCACCATCTTGTATAATTACAGTCACTTTATCTAGTAAGCTTGGCTCAAGTGATAAAGAATGGTCAGGCATCTGGCACTACAATTTCCTGAGAAAAGACAGCACCCCAAGACAAATGCCCTAACCATTATACCAATAGGACATGCTCAGATTTTCTCTAATAGAATTTTTAAATAGCACCAAGAACACAGCATCCATACATTTGTTAAATATATATTAAGTTTCTGCCTTATGTAATGGATTGTGCTAGCTCTAAGAACATAAATATGCAAAAGATAATATCTGCCTCAAATACTTTGCAATCTAACAAAGAATTAACATATGTCATAATAATCCATTCACTTCTGGAATACCATAATATTAGTACAGTTACATAGTTTGCTTGGACTTAGATTTGCAGCAGAAATGTCTGCATATATGAATCAGTCCATAATGTGCTATGGTTAAAAAATTACTTACTTGGGGCAAATGACAATTTATTAAACTATGTTACATGTATCACTCAACAATATAAGCAAATAAAATTTAAAAAATACAAAAATATATTTACTAATGAAATACACATTTGTTTTCCTGAAATTACTATGGGAAAAAAAGATGAGTTTTAGAAGTCACCTAAAGATTTACATAAAATTAACTCCCTATATTTCAGAAATCTAAAATTCAGAAATTTGAGAAATCAAGGGAAAGAAGAGAATTAACTAATCTACTACACAGGTAGGTTGATGTCATGATTTTAATAAAACATGCTAAGGCCACTGAATTCACTGGATCTCAGAATATCTCTGGGGACAGGCATTCTTTGTTCAGCAACTAAGCCAATATTTCTAGCCTTCTTGGAAATGCAGACAGACAGGAATCTTATTGTTTCTTTTGTTATCCCAGCGTACCACCCTTCTTCTCTTCTCAAATATCAGTGGATATTTTGATGCAGAGATTCCATCAAGATCAACCAAGCGATATCATCCATCAAAATTTCAAGGGAAGTTCCACTACCGTGGCGGCTCTAACATTTCTAAAAACTGCTCCAAGTTACAGTTTTACACCATCTGACAACCATCCTGTATTATTTCATTATTCTCACATTCTCCTAGAAAACTATTTTACATCTTCTTCCCAAACTCCAAATACCACTTCCCCCATCCCTACTCTAGTTGATGAGTTTGCTTTAGTTCAGAGAATATTAAAGCAATCAGACGAGAACTTCTATAGTCCCCATCACCACATCTACCCAGCATCTGCAAGCACATACTGAGATGAACCAGGCACGTGCCTATCTAGAACCAACCCTTTCCCTTGTAAATTTAATCCTTCCCTTCTTGCTTTTAAGAATTTAGTGCCAGTTCTTCTCCCCTGTCACATATATCCCAAGCTTTTCACTCTATTGGAGCATGCTTATCAGCATAAAAACATGCTAATGTTTCTCCCGTCTTAAAAGACAAAAACCCAGAAAACTCTTCACTGCACTTCAACTGACCCCTGAACTCCATTTGTTTGGTCACCTTTGGGGCAAAACTTTGTCAAAGAATAGCCTATAACATTTCTGATTCCTCTCCTTTCCTCCACTACTTGTCTGAAATGCTTTTGTCACCATCACCAACAGCCTCCACATTGTAAATCCAATGGTGAGTTTTCAGCCCTCATCTTATTGGATCAAGCTGCAGTATAAAAAATATCATCATGCTTTCCGCATTTATTTGCTTCACTTCCAGGACACACCACACTGTTGATTTCCTTCCTTTCTTACTGGTTGGTCCTTCTCATCTCCTCCACAGGCTCTTTTCGCCAACCTCTTTATGTAGTGGCTCAGAGTGCAGATGCTGGCCTTCTTCTGATCTCAGCCATCTTACATGGCTTTAAATACCATCCATATGCCAAAGATATATTAAGTTATCCTTCCTGTTCTCTGCCTCTCAACTCGAGAATATACAAGGCTTAGTTGATATTTACATTTAAAATGTAAATATCATTTACATTTTAAATGATATCATTTACAACTAAACTCTAGAATTTTCCACTCAAAAGGCATTCTCCTGCAATATTGTCTCAATTAAAGAAAACTAAATTCTCCTAGTGTCACAGGCTAAAGATGCTGGAGTCATTACAGAGCCTCTCTAAACCCAACATCCAGTCTGTCAGCAAATTGTAAATTGGATGTCAGCAAACTGACTTCAACTACTTCTTACCACATCTACCGCCAGCAGTTTTGTTGGAAACATCTCTCACCTGCATACTGCAGTAGCCTCTTCTCCGAGGGTGGACCCTTGATCTCCTACTCTATTCACAACACGGCAGCTAGAATGCTGCTGTGTTAGCTCATGTGACTTCTCTGTCAACATGCTGTTATAGATCCTTCTTTCTCTCAGAGAAAAAGCCAGAGGTTCCGCGTGATCTCTCCTCCCACCATGTTTCCCTTTGCTTACATTTCTAGCCATCCTTGCCTCCCCATTGTCCTTTAAAGTAACCAGGTACATTCTTGAGGTCTTTTGGCTCGGCTTTTCTTGCTGGAATACTCTTCTCCTAGACCAGGGGTTCTCAAAGTATGTGTCCCCTGGAAACTTGGCAGAAATGCAAATTCTCAGGCCTCGCTGCAGACCTACTAAATCAGGGATGCTAGATGGGGGCCAGCAAGTTTTAAGAAGCCCTAAAGGTGCTGTTGCTATAAAACTCTAAATGTATGACCTGCCCTAGATATCTATGTGGGCAACTTCCTTACTTCCTTCGTCTCTGCTCAGATATCCCTTCTGAATGAAGCCTACTCTGAATATCTTATTTACAATTTTACATGCCACTCCTTCCTCCAGCACTGCACATTTCTGTACTCTGCCTTCCTTTTCCATTTGTCACCCATATCTTCTAAAATACTATAAAATGTATATTTTCATATTATTTTTTGTCTCGCCCCAGTAGACTATAAGCTCCATGAGGGTAGTAATCGTTTTATGTCTTATTCACTGGTATATACAGAATTTGATACAATATAAGTACTCACTAAATATCAATTAGTTGAGTAAATGGCCAGTAGGGACAACTGTACAAGTAAAGCATGCCCAACCAACAGGCAGGGAGTCCTCTGACAAGCGAGGGTTGTGGGCCCAAGTACACAATTAACAAGTGTCACTTCATTTTGTTGTAAAGAATGCAGAGATAAAACAGACATATATGTTAACACTACCACTCCTGGTACCGGGTGAATTTTATGGAACACAGGAATAACCCAGGCATCCTGACAGCTGTTCATCTTCTTTTCTGGTATTTTTAGGAAGATGGAAGAATTCGAGTTGCTGTCCTATTCTTTCAGACTGTAGAACCTTAGGAGTATTAATGTTTCCTAATGCCTTGGGCTACCACCCTGTTGGAGGTAGGAAAGTACACTCATTACATTCTTCCACCTTCCTAAGTAACAGTTACAGATCCTTGACAGAATTCAAGTTCAGGGTAGCTGCAACTGTGTTTCTTGTCCTCTGTGTGGGTATGTTACAAAGGAGAAGGTTGGAATAACTTTATGCCTTTCTATATATGAGTTTTTAAAGTGTTCCAAACACACACAAGGTAACTTAGGAAGAGAAAAAGATACTGAAGGAAACAAACATTTTTTAAAAAGTCTCTGCTATGTACAATGCCAGCAGTAAGTGCTATCATTTAACATTTGCGTTATGGTATAAAGGCAATGGCTGAATCCTGCTACCATCAAAACCACAGTAATACTACAAATATACATGCAGAAAAACACTTACCTCTGCTAATTATTTCTGCTACAAATTTATTCCAAAAAAGATGTACAATTCTGATGATCCCTTATTTATATGAGTGATGCCAAGAAACACAGACGTGAATAAACCAGATCACTTTTACAAATTTAACACAATGTGTTTCTTTGTGAATATCTAATGTTGGCCTTTCTATTCTCTTTAAAATGGTCTCAATATTTGTCTCTACAATTGACTAAGGTAAATAAAATGACATCTACGAAGCATGAAAAAAAGAACCTCTTAAATTCCTACCATATAAATGATGGTTACATTAATATTCTATACTTTTGGCTGTGAACCATCTAATAGCTTTATTCTAGTACAACAATAAAAACTGTTAAGGGAAATGAGGAAATAGCATGGGGATTATTGCTCTTAGCATTTAATAGCGTATTGGAGTCTTGATGCTTGCTTGCATTTGCTTGCAATAAGTATCTAAGGGAAAATTAAGCCCTAAGCTGAAGCAACTATTTGAAATCCCAGAAAGATCTCCTGGGAATAGTTTGGCTTTTTGTGACAATAGATTTTCTGATGAAGTACACCATTCCCTAATGAAAAAGACCTGGCACAGCTTCATATGATAAAATTTGACCAATGTGAGGAGTGCGACGATCAGTTTGGGAACGAGTGTTTTAATAAAAGAAACATGAAATCAGCTGTGCTTTGGCAGGACATACCCCAAACCATCATGAGAGCTGTCGTCCTGGCCCACAGATGATCTGCACCATGCTACAACTGTGCAAGTTCCCACTAACATCACTGACAAAGCTGGCACGGAGACAAAGACATAATCCAAAAGCAGTGATGTTGGATTCTGCTTTGTTGGAGTCATATGAAAAACTGCCCCACCTACCCACCCCCGCAAAATGTACCATGAAATAAATAGATTTGAGGCTCAGCAGAGCTACTGAAGATGTACATTTCAGGCAAGTAGATAAACGGGGATAGGCAAATTGAAATTTTAGAACAGAAAAGGCAGTGTTTTCAAATGGTGAGATCAAATGTGATAAAAGTGAAAAAGGATGATACAGTAAGAGGACTCTGAGTCACTTGGATTGAGATTGTCTAATACTTTAACTGGAACAACAGGTCATAGTTAGTGGTGGGTAACAGTTGCTTTTATCTACATTTTATAAAAAGATACCAATACAGTAAGTTGCTCTCTGTCGACAATGTTGAAGTTCACATACTTATTAATAAAAAGTGGTTTACATTACCCGCATAAATGCTTGATGTGTTCTACAGTGAGCTACTCTGTTGGACACTTGTATTCTTCTTGTGATCACATCAGAAGTTCCATTAGAAGAAAAATAGAATCTTGATGAAGACTCTGCCTTTCTGTTCACATCCAAACTCATGTTATAAAACAAAACTGCAAAAATGTAGAGAATTGCATTAATCTACCTAAATGCATCTATTGTTATTTTTGAAGTGACGATAGTCAAAGTTACACAGACTACTGGATATATTAGTATCTGGAATTCTCTTTATTAAAGAGCTTTTTAGAAACTAACCTGAAATATAAAAGAGGGAACAATTAACATACACATTTTAAAAATTGCTTTTATAAATATTTACATACTTTTCTCTACCTCTAGGTTTCTATTAACATTAAAATCTTTAGTTATTTGCTTAATCCTCCTGTAAATAAAAATTTCAAAAATATAAAAATTGTTGCTAATAAAAGTCTTGCATAAAGTTTCAGATTCCTTTGGAGTCTTTTTTGTCCTGAGAATATTGACTAAGGAAGTAGGGACACAGTACTGTGTTTTCTATCTTATGCCGTTATATGACTAATTTTATATATGACTAATTTTTTCATATTTTAGACTCATTTGTTTCTGATTTGAAGGCTCACTTCTTTATATACATGAATACATGGTTAAGTCACATCTATAAATACGGTTTTCTCAAAAATGTCTTCTTTCCAGTCTTATGCCGTGATTATCTGTTCTTCCTCTATGTTTTATTGATTTCTAGTTTGACCTTCCAGTGTTAATTTGTGCAATTAAAAAAAAATTCTCTCAATAAATATTCTAGCAGTTTGGCAGGGTTTATTTCAAATCTGACATAATAAATATTCATCTGCTCATGAAGAACTCCAAGTTAGTTAATAGAAGAAGAAGAAAGAAGAAAGAAAGGAGAAGGAAGAAGGAGAAGGAAGAAGGAGAAGGAGAAGGAGAAGAAGAAGAAGAAGGAAGAAGAAAGAAGAAGAAAGAAATTTAAAAGCAAACAAAAAATTCCAAGCCAGATCTTACCAAGAAAATGAAAACAATTTCATGAATCTAAATGGGTTCTTTGCAATGCAAGCTGAATCTAATAGTCTGCTGAGGTGTCACTCATTATATAGAGGCAATAATTCATACGTGATAGTTTAAAGAATTTAATTCTTGACGTGTTTTTATTTTAGAAGTGACTTATACTTCTAGAAGGATTTTACTCACTTACTTCAAGGAAACATAAACATAAAATCTATATTACTCTTTATACATTTCAAATAAATCTTT
This sequence comes from Plecturocebus donacophilus, assembly GCA_004027715.1. Lineage (NCBI taxonomy): Eukaryota > Metazoa > Chordata > Mammalia > Primates > Pitheciidae > Plecturocebus > Plecturocebus donacophilus. Next base: position 9,859 of record PVKP010023417.1, on the reverse strand, counting down.
CAATCATCTTTTTATTTGGAAAATAATGAAGTCCAAGCCAACTGATTTTCAAAATTATAACTGAGATTCAATATCTCATAGACAAAGAACTGCAATTGAAATAACTGTCTACAAGTTCACTGCCCTGAGTGCAGAAAAAGAGTAAATGAAAAAGGGGTGAAAAATAATCCACTCTCAGAGTCAAAATATCCTGGATTTATTAAACATTTAGGTAATTAATGTGAATTATTTCTCCCAGGAGTCATTTTATAATTATAAGGAATGTTTCTCTAATAATGTGATGATTATTTATGAATTTTATATGTTTGTCTTCAACTATTTTTTAAAATACCTGGTCACAATGGAATTGCTAGCAGAGGAAACACTGGTTTTACATAAAGGGAAGGAGCCCCATCTACTCAATGTGTGCCTTTCAGATTATCCATCAGCTTGTCTGTGTTAATGTGTAATTTACTCTGATGTCATCCTCTCAAACTGCCATTTTCCAATCAATAACTAGATGAAGGCTTGCCCACCCTCTTATTATTGTAGCTCTGGCCATGACTTTTCCAGGGTACTATTAAAAGTGAGTCTAATCTAAAGTAGAGATACCAGGCTCATTGTGTACTTTTCATTACAAGCGAATACATACTAAGACTTCTATTACATATCCGTGGTGGTATGATTTAATAAGTATGTGGGCCTTTCATGATGTTTAGATGACAGAGCCTGCAGGGTCATGAATAAATAAACTCTTGACAGGTCCTAATAGGGGATCATAAACTTTATGAATTATTAATCTCCAAATGTTAATCCCAGGTATGCTCTTCTCCTATCACAGGCTAGTTTCACTATTCTTATATTAGCCTAAATAAAACATAATTAGGAACATTAATCTGCTAGCAAAAATGTAATATGTATAAAGTCACATATACATGATTTGGGATTCCCCACCGCAATTTTGGATGAGCTATATCAATGATACTTTCTCCACAGCAGATAACTGAGAGTTGCCTATACATAGGGAAATGGGTATGGTTCTCAGGAGCTTGTAGTCACAGTAAATTATTAACGGGTGTATTATTTATGGAAATTAGAATCAGGTCTAGTTTGCATTTTTTAATATTTATTTTTATTACATTATTTTTTGAGACAGGGTCTCACTCCATTGCCCAGCCTGGAATGCAGTGGTATGATCACAGCTCACTGTAGCCTGAATCTCCTGCGCTCCAGCCTCATTTAGTGCTGGGATTATAGGCATGAGCCACCATGCCTGACTTTCTTCAATTATTGAAATTGGATAAAATATGAAGAAAGCAATTTCACAGGTTAAGTTCAGTTGGTTCCCTTAAACTAATATAGCAAGTGATACTATGTCCTTTGCCTCTTGCCATAATCTCTAAACAACTACAGCCTTCTAATGTGCCCAACTCATTTGTTAGGACAAAGCAGGAATCTGGAAGATGAAGAGGAAAAGTATGCTTCAGGTAGTTTCTTTCCCCTGCTCTAAAGACGAGCTCCATTGGTGAAAACCAGTGAGGGCTGCAAACAAGAATGTGGGATTAATGAGTGAACTGCACACCATCAAGCATTAATTCTGTGGGGCATGCTTACCAATGTAACCCGGAACTTCCTTGCCCTTATATGAGAAACAAAGTGTTAGATCCATGCACACAGAAGGCCATCCATTTTCAACACAGTCAAATTTCGTTCTATTTACTGACTCAGGGTGGCTTAAAGAAGCTTCAACAATTACTACAGGTCTTGTCCTAAGAGGGAAAGAAACTTAACAATGTTAATTGTATAATTATTTTTCCTTAAGAAGATAACGGTATTTGTTTTGTCAGTTTACACTCATCAAGTAATTTCATGAGTCTTCCTTATTATGTGTGTACATACTAATTACACTAATTTCTGTTAAGAGGGGACAAAGAAATTTTATTTAAATGTCTAAAAACATTGACTTTGATTAATTATATCTGTGTAAGGTAAAAAAAATACCCTCAAGTTCAATAATTAAACTTCCAAATACCAAAAGAACATCATGAGGTTACTATCACTGCTGATTTTAAACAATGCCTTCTATCATTTACAATTAAACCAAATTATCATTAAGCAGTGAAATGTATCAATCTTACCTTAGCAATACAGCAGAATCAGACCGAAAAGAACCAACTGCTACATCTGGAGGATAAAAAACAACACAGATTAATGATCATTATTAGTCAAAGAGAATTACTTTTCAGCCATAAATACTTAACTACATATCACCTTTGACTACATAAAAACACTATTTACAGAAAATTGATTAGAGAATATATGCTAATATCTAATATTCGTTCCACTTTTCTCTGAATCTATTCATGTACAACATTCATCCCATTCTGAAATAACATAAACTTTATGATAAAGACAGGTTTACTAAAACAAAACTCAATTTTGGACTAGAAACATTCACTCAAATTTCCTTTCTAAATAAAAAAAATTTTGTTTCCTCATCGTATGTTTGATTTTAATGAGTGTTTTTATTTTTTCAGAAACACAGACTATAACACTGAATAACTAACACTGTTAAGCTGAGGAATTACTTGACCATTTTTGGCCCATCCTTGAATTCAAGAGAACTTTAAAAATGAAGGAAAAATTATCAGCAAGATGAAGTCTTTCAGACCAGTTTTATGTACTTCACTATAAAGCAGTATCTATAATAGAGCTTATCTTAATTTATAAATTATGATAAACTTTGTACTCACCTACATATCCATTATTATCTGCATCAATTTGTCCTGATATAGACTGTCCAAACATACTTAATGATTTGCTGATCTGAAGTCCTTCAATTCTCTGAAAAATAGTAAAGTTAAGTAGAAGTAGTTTTTGAATACTAATATATCCGAGAAGCAATGATTTAGTTAAATAATGACCTTTCACAGGCATGTCTTGGCACACTTATTAACAAAATTGCAATTTAGTTAAATACTTCTAAAGGTGACAAAATTTTCCAGCTTGAAAGGAACAGGTGACATCTATTTTGTGACTAAAAAAATTTACTTTGCATTGTGAGTAAAGGGAAAATTATGTTGTACAGATTTTCTAAAATAGTCCTGACTCCCTCTCTTTTTAGAGATGGAGGTCTTACTATGTCACCTTGGCTGGCCTTGAACTCCTGGGTTCAAACAGTCTTCCCAGCTCAGCCTCCTAAGTAGTTGAGATTACAGGTGCACACCACCACGCCTGTCCTCCTTAGGTCTCTTCAGGCTTTGTATTTAATTCCTTGCCTTACTAAATGAGTAATGTGGAAAATAAGATGTCTATAATCATTTAGTGGAGGCTTTGACTCAGGCTTTTCATAAAAGCTGACCTTTTGACAGCAACTCTAGCCAGATATGTACTTTCTATTCCATATACATAATTTCATGTTCATATACAGATTTATAAATATTAAGCTGATATCCATACTAGGAAAATTAGTATTTTTACTAGACAAATTAGCATTTATACTAGACAAATACATTTCATTCATGTCAATTACAGAGACCCATTTGTTCATTTTTGCCCAATAAAAATAACTGTACCAGCTAATATTTCCTTGTAACTATCATGGGAAAAACTTTTCTCTGCATATGAATGTCATTTTTTTCTATATACTGAAATGCCCTGAGTTTTCAGCATATAAAAGTAAAGTCAGAGTAAGATCATGAGACTTTATTAAAGTGCTATCATCTTACTACTCAATAGTGAAAGAAACCCAGAGTATCATATGTATGTTTGATCTCTCTATGCAATCTTCAGGAAATATGGGGCTCTAGCCACATGGCCAAGACACAGTTAATCAAATCCAAATGGGCATGTTTTAGAATCACATAGAGATTACCTCAGAATACAATTTAATGAAATACAAAGAGAAATCTTTAATGGGCTATAGACAATCTAGGGTGGAAATGAACTACAACTCTTACTTATGGAAAAAGGGAATTTGAAGAATTATTAATTCCTTAAAAGAAGATCATTTGCTATTGTAAGTAAATAGTAAAATAAAGTGTTAAGTATGTGAAAGACAAAATGAAGAAAAATAAGTCCACATAAACCCTGGACATTTTAAGGATGCTCCTCATCACCGATGCTTCTTTTGGAAATAGAATAGTATCTTACCTGAGAGAAGGTTGACGAGATCCCATCTACACGGCCATTGTAAATATAAATAGCGCCTCGCAAGTCATCTTCTTGTGGAGCTCCGATAGCAACATCTATCCAAGAATGTAAACAGTGGAACAATAAATTTTTGATACAAAGAATGCAACTTTGAAAACTAACCTTATGATCCTTAATTCATGTCACATAAGAAAACTCTTGTGAAAAATAACACTCTTCTCAGACAGAAAAAAATTAAAATATAATCATCATCATCATATACAGGATTGCACACAATAGTTTGTATAAGGAAGAAAGCAGAGTGGATGCATCTGAGAGGCAGTCTCATAAAATAATTAGGGCACGGGTTCTACAGCCAGACCACTGGGGTCTGACCTGAGCTGTGCCACTGGGCACTGTTGTGCTGGGCTGGGCCCATTTCTTAATCTGTTTCAATTCCCACATCTACATAATGGGATCATCATAAAAGCCACTCTCAGCATAAAAGTATATAAGTTATGTAAAGTGTTTAGAGAAGTGCCTCACATGTAATAAATTCTCACAATCTAGGAATATGATCATAAGAATTTTTATTTTGAGAGTCTAGATGTACCTTATTTGCAAAATGACTTAAATTAACTCCTATTCCAATGAAAGTGATTAAGGTATCTGTTAGGGATATCTGCACACACACACACACACACACACACACAGACAGGATTTCAGAAAATTGATTTGTTCTGTAAAATAACTATAGCACCTTTCTGTATTATTGGTAATTATATCAGGCTATGACACCAAAGGAAAAAAGATCTGATCAACTGATATAAGAAAACCCGAGTAAATGATATGGTTGCTTAAGTGCTATAAATACATAGCACAAAGGAGAAAAATAATATTCCACAGTAGCAAGAGCATTTCATTTTATCAAGTGTCTATTTATTCGCATATTTATATGCAATTTATTACTTTAATAGAAACCTAAAGTATAGTTCATCTTCATGATATTACTTATCACCTTCAAATCTAAAACTTTTTTATCAACTATAGTAATTTTTGACTACTCTTTCAATGAGAGTAAAAATATCTTTGATGTATAACTCCATGGTAAACACTGAAATAATAAAAATGCAAAAGTTTTTCTATTTTCAGTTAAAAATAAATGGTAGACACCTACATTTACTTTGTTTAGACATACTAAGGCTAGCCTTTTTTGACTTGTACAAAGTTTTTCAAACTTTCATATACAAATGTGCCCATTCATTTATTCATTAATTGGACAGCTAGTGAGCACTACTATATTCTAGGCATTTGCCAGAAGCTGGCAAAACAGGGCAGTACCATAAAAAGAAACTCATTGTCTAGTAGGGAGGAATGGCAAGTAAGAGTAGAATAGTAACACAGGATGTGAGGAGGACATGATGGAAATTAGGGAAGGCTTCTCATAGATGATGACACCCAAGATAAGATTAAAGTATCCATAGGTCACAGCCAGGTGAAGAAAAGGGGAAATGCAATTTAGAAACAGGGAAAAGCCTGTGCAAGGGCAAGGAAGCAATAGGCAGCATGGCACACGTGAAGAATGGCAATTGGTTTGGAATAACTGGAGCCAGACTTGTGCAGGATAAATACATACAGGAACAGAGGAGCAAGAATGGGAAGAAGAGAAAGAGAGAAGGAGGAGAAGTGGGATGTGAGAAGAAGGAGTGAGGAAAAGTATAGCCACTGAAAAGAAGACGACAATTTCTTTAATCTGGGCTGGGTTTATACTTCCACCACCGTGGTTAAATCTCTAGAATTTGCTATACATTGATTCTTGATGATAACACATGAAAAAAATAGCAAGCCTGCGTCATGAAGTAGTTGATGTACAGAAATTTTTATAATATCTGTTATTAGCAAGAGTGATCTAAATGAAGGCAAATATTTAGAAAAAAATACAGACGAGCCTTTTCAGCCAAAATATTTTAAAAGCCCAGATAAATTTTTTTTCATACAGAGGACACTTGGGTATATTCAATCTTTGATTATCTAATATACAGGTCCAAATGCTTACTTCCGGGATTACACTTGGATCTATTATATAATACAGTTCTAGCTATCATTATACAAATAAGAAAAATACATTTTGATGTATATACAGTGAATGTTTTCCATGCTTATGCAACTTAATTTGGGACACAATATACAGAACACAGATATTTAACAACTGCTTTTACTTTTCATCTGAACATTTTATTTCATTCCATTAGTATAAATCATAATTATTAGTATTAATGTCAGTCAATACTTACATAATGTTTACAATGTAGGCACTGTGATACGGGTCTAGTGCACATTTACCTAAGTAACTCTGACAACCACCATATTAAACAAATGCTCTTTGACTCCAACTTTACGGATGATGAAACTGAGGCACAGAGCCTGCTCAGGGTTACAGATCCAGGGTGTTGTGCAGCTGGGATTTAAACCCTGCAGCCTGGCCCCAGAGCCTGGGTTATCACCATGCTATATAAACTCATTAGCAACAGAGGTCATGCCCCCAATTTTCCCTTCCTAACACCTATTCCTGTTCTGTGTCAAAGAGGTTCTGTCTCTCTCTCTCTCTCTCTCTCTCACACACACACACACACACACACACAGAGAATACCATTCAGTCATTAAAAAAAAAGAAATGATGTATTCTGCAGCAACATGGATGGAACTGGGGGGGGTCATTATCTAAAGTGAAACAAGCCAGGCACAGAAAGTAAAATACCCTATGCTTTTACTCATAAGTCAATTGTAGAACTTATTATGGTTCTGCCCTAAAAATACTCAAACATATAGTCTAAAAGTCAGATAATAAGGCTCAACGTGAACCAATAAATAGTGGTCTTGTCAAGTCTATTTTACATATGAAATAAAAAATGCTATTTTCTATCAGTCATATCAGTTATATTAGTCTGTCTGACCAATGTTTTTCATGCTTTTGATGAGTTTTACATGAACCTTTTGCCAAATCAATCAGTCATCTTCTTAGAAAATGCCTTGTGTTGCTTTCTTAAGGACACTGGAAATATAGTCCGATTTTTTTTTTCATTTGAAAAAATTGAAAATGATATGACAGATGCCAAGGTAACTTAGGTTTGCTAAGCAAAGTACCACAAAAATTTTCATAATAAAAAGACATTAAGTGTGATTTGCATCCAATACTAGAGATGGAAGATAAAAGAATACGTAGTGTTTTCATTCTCTTTCTACACAATCCTACACGTCTTGCCATGAGCACAAAGTATCTTTACCCATCCACCCAAGAAAAATAAAATGAGAGATATGGCCAAGTAATAAAGAAATACATAAAAAAAAAAACCTCGAAAATTCCTGCTGTTTCATCCAGGCAGACATGGTAGAAAGGAATTAGAGACCTCAGCAAAAAACTAGGACACACAGACCCTGCTTCCACATCAGCAATGGTCATGCTAATATCTAAAATATAGAAAATGCCTATTTATGGGCAAAACAGAAGATAAAACATAAACTGGACCAAGTAGAAGAAGATATATGGCATTATAAGCATTCACTGAAGTGTTAATGTAGACACTAAAAGTAAATATGTGGTGAATTATAAATGACATTATAAACAGCACAAAAATACACAGGAATATATTTTAAAATCATTTGAATAATAACCTTCCAGACCGAAAGTTATTACCTTTAGGAGTGGAGTGCTGAGGGCTCTCAGCAAAACAAGAACTGTGTGAAGCCCAGGGTTTTTATACAGGAAATGAAAGACTGCACTGTTCCCTGAAAGTACCCTCAAAATTCCTCTAAGTTTCACATACAGAACACTCTCTGTCCATCTGTCCTTCAGACCACTGGAAAATTACTCAGGGTTTTTCCAGGTACTAGAGTAATTTTTTTTTTTTTTATTGTACTTCAGGTTCTGGAGTACATGTGCCAATCATGCAGGATTGTTGCATAGGTACATACATGGCAAAGTGGTTTGCTGCCTCCACCCCCCTGTTACTTATATGTGGAATTTCTCCCCATGTTATCCCTCCTCATCCTCTCCACCCCCTGCTGTCCCTCTCCTAGACCCCCGCAACAGACCCCAGTGATGCTCCCCTCCCTGTGTCCATATGCTCTCATTGTTCAACACTTGCCTATGAGTGAGAACATGTGGTGTTTGATTGCCTGTTCTTGTGTCAGTTTGCTGAGAATGATGGTTTCCCAATTCATCTATGTCCCTACAAAGGACACAAACTTATCCTTTTTTATGGCTGCATAGTATTCCATGGTGTATATGTGCCACATTTTCTTTGTCCAGTCTATCACTGATGGGCATTTGGGTTGGTTCCAGATCTTTGCTATTGTAAACAGTGCCACAATGAACATATGTGAGCATGTGTCTTTATAACAGAACGATTTATAATCCTTTGGGTATATACCCAGTAATGGGATTGCTGGGTCAAATGGAATTTCTAGTTCTAGATCCTCAAGGAACTGCCATACTGTCTTCCACATTTTGATAAGGAATTTGCCTATTGCTCAAGGTAGTTTTACAGCTCTGACTAAAACAATAATTCAAATTTGTCATTGACATTTTGATGGCACAAAAATAATTTCTCATGTGTGCATACATATATTTTTCACATTCCAAAGAGTTAAAATAGTGAATGGTCTTCCTTAAATGTGCCAATTAAAACAAGACAGAAATCATAAACCAAGTATTTTACTAATCAGTGATTTTTCATTTTTAAAAGAAAGAATTGGATTGTCTCATATAACACACATGACATATCAAAATGCATAAACATGGTTTTATCTGTAGGTTTTTATTAGGTAGAATCCTTAAATTTGCCACTAAATAAGGCTTATGTTTTCAAGCATTTATTTTATTTTCCACTTGATTGTAGAACTATAAAAAAGGGTGCCACTATTTTCTCATTTTCATTTATTATGGCACATATTCTGTACCTGGTATGGTACATCTGACACAAAATAAATGTTCAATAAATATCACAGAGTTGCTGATTGCTTATGAGATGCAACATCAAGCATAATAAAATTTTGTTTTGTTTTTAATGTCTTTTAATAAAAATATAATAGTTTCTCATTACTGTTCATTAAAACTACACATTTCTGAATGGAGAGATCAGTTATCAGTGAATGCTTTTCTATGACACTGAATGGCTGCAGAGGAGCAGTGCTGACCTGAAATTATAGAAATTCTCAAGAGACGTGAACTCAGTGTGACCAGTGACAGCAGCAGTGTAGTGCACGGCAGGGTGGAGTGAGGGCCGGTACAGAAGTGCAAACCAGGTGTCCTGACTCCTTTCTAGGAAGGGCATAAAATAGGACATGATCCCCCTTACAGTTCCAATTAAACAAAAAAGCTACACCACCATCCTTCACCCCTTTCAGGGACAAGGTATTTGTGAAAATGAGTTAGCACCCAACCTGGGGTCCCGGTGGGGAAAGAAGTAGAGGGAAGCTAGTGGTGGGCGGGGTACAGAGAGGCTCCCATCCACATGTTTTATTTTTAAAAATGCCATGTGTTATGTGTAATCATAATAATGGAAAGTATATACATATTTTTTTTCTCTCCTTTCAGTTTTAAAACAGTAAACAAAAAATCCAGAACGGTAATACTTGTATACCACGTTACAATATTTTACGTTTAAGGTTCACTGGAAGCATGTATTCAATAACTGACTTTTTCTGTAGATAATACATTTTATATATTTAAAGTAGATTGCAGCATCTA
>PVKP010023416.1:20901-36524 GCA_004027715.1 Plecturocebus donacophilus | reverse complement strand
GCGGTGGCTCACGCCTGTCATCCCAGCACTTTGGGAGGCCAAGGCGGGCAGATCACGAGGTCAAGAGATCAAGACCAGCTTGGCCAACATGGTGAAACCCATCTCTACTAAAAATACAAAAATTAGCTGGGTGTGGTGGTGTGCACCTGTAGTGCCAGCTACTCGGGAGGCTGAGGCAGGAGAATGGCTTGAACCCGGGAGGCGGAGGTTGCAGTGGGCCGAGATCGAGCCACTGCACTCCAGCCTGGTGACAAAGTGAGACTGTCTCAAAAAAAAAAAAAAGAAAAAGAAAAAAAACCAACAAAGAGACAAAGAGGAAAGGAGTGCTAGCCTAAATGACACCAGACTTGGGGAGTTCTGAGGGGCCTGGGACTCTTGCCGTCAACTCCCACAGCAGTTATGGAGGCCAAGGAGACAGGTGAGCGTGGAGCGGGTGGCCCCGTGTTGATTAAGAAGGGGATGGACTTACCCTCCACTGTAAGCGTTACCTGAATCTCGGCATCCATCAGAGTACGGGGGGCTTCTGAGATGTTTGGGGAGCGTCAGTCTTCAGCCGCCAATCCGAGGAGCACCGACGTGAGTCACACAGTCCGACTTCCCTTGGGGGCCCGCGTAGATGGGGCACGGCTCAGGAGGAGTCCGGGGCTGCGGGCGTTCCTTGGCCCAGTGGCCAGGTTGCCGACACATGAAGCGAGGCCCAGGAGGGGTGGCTGGATGCTGCAGTCTGGGCGCCTTGAAGGCTCTGTGAGCCGGTGGTGGCTCTGGGGTTTGTCTTACGGCCGAGTCAAGCATCTGTCGTTCTGAGACATGCTAGCGCCAGGCAGCATCTTCCCTATTGTTCCTGAGGATTCGGGAATGTTTTGCTTATAACACAGGAAAAGAAGAAAATCTGTTTTTCTACTCTCATTTTTTTGCTTCAAGACAGCCAAAGTGAAAAAAAAGATAAGAAAGCAGGAGAACAAGTGGAGCAACTTAGAGAAAAGCTCCATGTACAGAGAGACGAAGGACAGCAAGGCAGGGATGGGGCGGCAAAGAGGGAGGCTCAGGAGAGTGAGGGAGACGAGGGGGGATTTGGAGCCGGGGCAGACAGAGCAGAGTGGTGCTGGTGGCGAGGAGGACAGAGGGAACCACAGCAGGAGGACACCTGGGGATGTGGGGTGCCTGAGAGTGGGGATGGAGGTATGATAGGGAAGAGAGAATTTAACAGGGAGAGCAGAGGAGGCGCAGACATGGGACAAGAGGTAAAAAGATATGGAGATTGAGGATGATAGAAAGATTGGGGAGCTGGGCGCGGTGGCTCCCGCCTGTAATCCCAGCACTTTGGGAGGCCGAGGTGGGTGGATCACCTGAGGTCAGGAGTTCAAGACCAGCCTGGCCATCATGGTGAAACCCCATCTTTAAAAAAATAAAAAAATAAAAAAGATTGGGGAGAAGGAGCAACAAGAGGTTAAATAAGTTGTGAGGCTGGAGCAAAAGAGGCGGAAGAGAAGGAATAGAGGGGAGAAGGGGATAAATAGCAGGAGAGGAGGGGGTACAAAGTGAGGAGCAGAATCCCAGAAAAAAAGAAAACAAGAGCTAGAGAGAGAAGGGGAGAATGAGAGAGATGTACAGAATTAGGGAGTGAAGCACAGTAAGGAAGAAAGAGGGGCTGGGCGAAGTGGCTTCCGCCTGTAATCCCTGCACTTTAGGAGACTGAGGCAAGGGAATTGATGGAGTGCAGGAGTTCCAGACCAGCCTGGGCAACATAGTGAGACCCCATTTCTGCCAAAGAAAAAAAGAAATTCACCGGGCATGGTGGTGGGCACTTGTATTCCCGGCTACTCTGAGGCGGAGGTGAGATGAGCCCAGGAGGTCCAGGCTGCAGTGAGCCGAGATCATGCCACTGTACTCCAGCCTGGTCAAAACAGAGCCAGAGCCTGTCTTAAAAGAAAAAAAAAGGGCGGATGACTTTGGGTACAGATGAGTGGGTGAGTTTATTGGATATGATTAGTTGTGACATGTTGACTTCTGTTTATATAATGTAATAACTTAAAACTTGTTTGCATTATACAGATGAGATTGATCATTTTAAAATTCCAATCTGTAAGACATGCACATTCTATGAATCTTGGCATCAGAGGTTAGCTTCCACGTGGAATCTGTATTCAGCCAGAGGCAGTGACTTATTCAGCTGTGAGTCACTCTCTTCCTTTTTCTTAGGGTGGGGTGGGATGGGAAGTGGGACCGTGAAATGGAAGAAAAAAAACAGTTTCTGTTATTACATAATACTTTTAATTAATTAATATTTTGTGACTGAGTCTGGCTCTGTTGCACAGGCTGGAGTGCAGTGGTGTGATCTCCTCTAAAAGTAGCCTTGACCCCCTGGGCTCAAGCAATCCTCATACCTCAGCCTCTCAAGTAGCTGAAACCTCAGGCATGAGCCACCAAGCCCAGCTAGTTTTTGTGGTTTTTTTTTTTAGAAATGGGGTTTTACAATGTGTCCCAGGCTAGTCTCAAAATCCTGGGCTCAAAAGATTCTCCTGCCTTGGCCTACAAAGTACTGGGATTACAGGGATGCACCACTGCGCCTGCCCTACATAGTAATTTTCTTTTTTTGAGACGGAATTTAGCTCTTGTTATCCAGGCTGCAGTGCAATGGCCCAATCTTGGCTCGCGTTCAAGCGATTCTCCTGCCTTATCCTCCCCAGTAGGTGGGATTACAGGCATGTGCCACTACGTCTGGCTTGTTTTGTATTCTTAGTAGAGACGGGGTTTCACCATGTTGGCCAGGCTGGCCTCGAACTCCTGAGCTCAGGTGATCCGCCCACCTCAGCCTCCCAAAGTGCTGGGATTACAGGCATGAGCCATCGTTCCTGGCTCACTGCCCCACTTTCTACCCCACCCTAGAAAAAGAAAAAAGAGTGTCTCACAACTGAGTAAGTCCCTGCCCCCTGGCCGAATAGGGATTCCAAGGGATTCAATAGGGACCTCAGGTGATTTACCCCTGGTTTATAGTGAAGAGGGAAAAAGACTGGAAAATTAATAAAACAATATAATATAGGGTTAAAATAGTTGAAAATAACTTTCGCTAACTGCTTGTGAAAGTTCCCCTTGCCCCACAGCACAAGTTAAAGATAAAAATTAACTGCCTCTGTTCCTTTCTGCAGAATGTTAACCTAATCTATCCTCCACATTGCTTAGGGGGTTTTGTAAGTTCCTGTTTTTCTTAGGCAACAGCTGCAAGGCCACCACACAGATAAAGGAAGTTGCAAACATGTCTTTTAAAATATAGGACATGTCAGGCCGGGTATAGTGGCTCATGCCTGTAATCCCAGCATTTTGGGAGGCCAAGGCGGGTGGATCATGAGAGCAAGAGATTGAGACCATCCTGACCAACACGGTGAAACCTCGTCTCTACTAAAAATGCAAATCTAAGCTGGGTGTGGTGGTGGCCGAGGCAGGAGAATCACTTTGAGTTTGGGCAACAGGTTGCAGTGAGCTGAGATTGCACCGCTGCACTCCAGCCTGGGCGACAGGTTGCAGTGAGCTGAGATTGCACCGCTGCACTCCAGCCTGGGCGACAGGTTGCAGTGAGCTGAGATTGCACCGCTGCACTCCAGCCTGGGAGACAGGTTGCAGTGATCTGAGATTGCACCGCTGCACTCCAGCCTGGGAGACAGGTTGCAGTGAGCTGAGATTGCACCGCTACACTCCAGCCTGGGAGACAGAGCACGACTCTGTTTAAAAAACAACAACAAAACATATATATATATATATATATATATATATATATATATATATATGGCATGTCTCAAGACATGTCAAGGTTGATTAACTGCCTTCGTCTGTTTCTGAAAGAACTGCTTTTTGCTTTGTGCTTTCCACACCCTTGTAAGTTTGGAAGGAGCCTGCACCCCCTGTCAGGTGCTCAGCCATTTTGCAGGCGAATCCGAGCGGGACCGGTGTCTACACCTAACATAAACTCCTGCATCTGCAGTGTTCTCTCCAGTCTCTTGAGTTTTGCAACAATAGTATTTTTTAAAAGGGACATCAAGGCCAGGCGTGATGGCTCATGCCTATAATCCCAGCACTTTGGGAGACTGAGGTGAGCGGATCACCTACCGTTAGGAGTTCGAGACCAGCCTTGTCAGCATGGTGAAACATTACCTAGGCAGAGGGTTGGAGACAGACTGGACCAGGTCGGCTGTGAAGCTGCGTGGGGTTAGCGGTGGTGGGGCTGCCTGGCCCGGCTGCCATGGAGCAACTGAGGGGCCACTGCACACACTGTTCCCAACTCACTGATAGGCCAACAGCCTCGGTGCTTCTCGGGGACCCCATGTTCAGGGCCAAGCATAGATGATTTCATGGTTTCATGGCTCAAGGCTTGTGCTGAAGCCCGCCAAGGGTAGGGACTGGTTCCTAAGTCACCACACATCAGGGCCGTAGCCCCCACCTCACAGGGGACAGGTGATCTTTAGAGAGGCTTAAGGCCCGAGAGTTCATGTTTCTTGGGCGTTCTAACCTGTGGATTTGGTCTGGAGCCATATCAGAGGGTCGTTTTTGTGAACGTGCAAGCGTGTGCTGCTTTCCCACTTCAGTTGACATTAGTAATTTTTTTTTTTTTTTGAGACAGTCTCACTTTGTTAGGCTTAAGGACAGTGGCACAATCTCAGCTCACTGCAACCTCCGCCTTCCAGGATCAAGCGATTCTCCTGCCTCAGCCTCCTGAGTAGCTGGGATTACAGGCACAGACAACTAGGACCGGCTAATTTTTTGTATTTTCAGTAGAGATGGCGTTCCACCAAGTTGGCCAAGCTGGTCTCGAATTCCTAACCTCAGGTGATCTGCCCACCTCGGCCTCCCAAAGGGATTACAGGCATGAGACACCACGCCTGGCCTAGTAATTTTTTGTTTTTATTTTTGTTTTCTGAGTCTCTGTCATTTAGGCTAAAGTGCAGTTGCGTGATCTCAATTCTGTCGCCAAAAAAAAATAATAATAATTTATACATTTTTATTGGCTTTTTTTTGATTACTTGAGAAAACAGCTTTTAAAAGCCTAAGGTTTTTAAATACATGTAACTTTCTATATTTCTTTTTATGATATTCTGTTTATCACTTATTTTTTTTGAGACGGAGTGGTGCTATTGCTGCCCAGGCTGGAGTGCAGTGGTGTGATCTCGGCTCACTGCAACTTCTGCCTCTTTGATTCAAGCAGATTCTCCTGCAGCAGACTCCCTAGTAGTTGAGATTACAGGCACACAACACCTCGCCTGGCTAAATTTGTATTTTTAGTAGAGATGGGGGTTTCACCATGTTGTCCAGGCTTGTCTTGAACTCCTGACCTCAGGGTGATCCTCCTGTGTCGACCTTTTAAAGTGCTGAGGTTACATGTGTGAGCCATCGTGCCAAGCCAATTTTATAATTTAATCATAATTTCTTCAGGGCCCACATAAAATAAAATAACCTGACTGCAATGTATCCTTAGTAATAACTCATATTTTATTCTCTATATGAAAATAAATCCCAAAGTTTGAAGACTGACTATTTTACATTCTTTGTTATTCACATCTGATAGAACATTCAGGAAAAAACAACAAAGAAAACACATAAAAGAGATAACAGTTGGATGGGTGTGGTGGCTCCCCTGTAATCCCAGCACTTTGGAAACCCAAGGTGGAAGGATTGCTTGAGTCCAGGAGTTCAGGGCCAGCCTGAGTATCATAGAGGGACCCTGACTCTACAAAATATTTAAAAATTAGCCGGGTGTAGTGGTGAGGTCCTGTGGCCCCAGGTAGTTGGGAGATGTGGCAGGAAGATTGCTTGAGCCCCAGAGAATGAGGGTGCAGTGACCAGTGTTGCTGCCACTACATTTCAGCCTGGGTGACAGAGAAATACATTGTCCCCCCCCCAAAAAAAGAAAAAAAAAAGTAAATAAAAACAAAAAGAAAGTAATAGATTTCTTCCACAAATGTGCTGGGATAACTAACTGGATATCCACATAGAAAAGAATAATGTTGAATTTCTATGTCACGCCATCAAAATTTTTATTTAAAAAAGATTTCTGAAAAAAGAGGATGAGATGTTAAAAAAAAAAAAAAAAGAGGACTAGGAAGGGAGCTCTGCTTGAGAGGGTGTTACTTAGTCGCCCAGGCTAACCTGGACCCCAGGCTCAGCGATCTTCCTGCCGCTGATTCCTGAGTAGCTGCGACACTCTGGCTTCTGCCCCTGTGCCCGCATTCCTGCTGTGTTTAAGAAGCAAGTGGTGACCTCACTCCTCCCTGGCCTGAGCACTCCCATCCACACCCTAGGCGAAGGGAAGTCTCTGCAGCTGAGCACAGGGTGGACTCTCCCTCCTGAATGAATGGAGAATGGAAAGGGAGAGGATTTCTATTCTGTTCTGTGGGCCGTTCACATGAAATCGTACGTTCCACCCAGGCAAGGCTTTGCATTTCACATTCTAGTTTGTATCCTTGTTCCAGAAAATTTCAGGACTTTTGAATCATGCCCCAGCCTTCCTGGCCAGTCTCGCCTCCAAAACCCGAAAAATAGAGGTGCTGGAAGCGAGGCTGAGAGACGCCCCGCCCCTGTCTCCCCCAGGCCCCGCCCACCTCCCCGCGGGTCCCGCCCACGCCTGGCTTCTGGCCTGCGCACAGATTCGCGCAAACTCAGAAGCCGGTCGCGCAGCGTGAAGATCCCGCCTCAGCGCGTGAGTTTCGCTCTGCCCTGTATTAAATCTGCGCGTCCCAGGTCCCCGACACTTCTGTACCTGGGACGTGGGGGTCCCCACAGACCTGGAAATTCTCGTCCGTCTTTCTTCAGCCAGAGCAAATTGAGACATCCCCGTGAGAGTCCGGGAGTCGCTTCCTTTTGGGTTTGAAGTCTCGGTGATGCTGGTCCCGTCCCCAGTCTTTCTGCTGTAGAGCAATGCATACACTTCCTATCGCGTAGTTTTCCTGCTCTAAATCTTTTTCTGACCCCTCCTGCCCCTCGCTTTATTTATTTATTTTTTTTAAAGATGGGGTTTCACCATGTTGGTCAGGCTGGTCTCGAACTCCTGACCTCAGGTGATCCTCCCACCTCAGCCTCCCAAAGTGCTGGGATTACAGGTGTGAACCACCGCGCCCCTCGCTTTTCAGAGCCTTCACTCTCCCACCCTGAGTGCATTCCGCCCTCGCCGTCTTTGGCCCCTGGAGCGCGGCGCCGCGGCCCCAGTCCCGGGGAGGCCATGTACTCTGCCTGGTCCTGGGATCCTACAAACCTCACCCATTGTGTTAACGCGCTGTTGCCCCCCACCTCCCTCCTCGTGCCGGACCCTGCTGATCCCTAGGTCTCCCCTCTGCGGTCACCGCGTCCCCTGAGTCCCCATGGGGGCATGGGGGAGGTGCCCGGGGCCTATCCTGTGACGGGGGTGTACTTTCCTGCTCAGCTCCAGCTCCTGGAAAGTGCGCTCCTCTGGGATGCAGGCGTGGTACTCCAAACCCTCCTGTGACTGTGTGGGCCAAAGCGATCGGGAGACAGACAGAGAAAAAATAGTAGAAAATCTGAGACAGAGAAAAAAAATGAAAGACCCATAAGAGATGGCAAAGTAGAGGACAAGTGAGGGATTTGTCAAGAGACAGCAAAAGTTTAAAAAAAAAAAAAAGGATAGGAGGAGCAGAAAAGC
Source organism: Plecturocebus donacophilus (assembly GCA_004027715.1). Classification (NCBI taxonomy): domain Eukaryota; kingdom Metazoa; phylum Chordata; class Mammalia; order Primates; family Pitheciidae; genus Plecturocebus; species Plecturocebus donacophilus. The sequence continues at coordinate 28,882 of PVKP010023416.1, read as the reverse complement.
AAGTGGAGGAATGTGGAGAAAAGCGAGATGTACAGAGAGACGAAGGACAGCAAGGCAGGGACGGGGCAGCAAAGAGAGGGGCTCAGGAGACTGAGGGAGACGAGGGGGGATTTGGAGCCGGGGCAGACAGAGCAGAGTGGTGCTGGTGGCGAGGAGAATGTAAGGTCTTTTTGACTGACTGACAGTGCCCTGGATGCCATGTTAACCTCTGTAACCTGCATGGACGCTCCAGATGAGCTCTTGGAAAATCTGTAGTAACTGGAAAGCCATGAAAAGGGAAGAAATGATCAACCCCAATGGTGTCTACTTAACGTTGAGACATTCTCTGTTTTTCTTTATTCCCACCCCAATTGATAAGACGATTGGACTTTGTAACTCAACCTCCTGACTCCAGACCTAAGACCCCCTCCCAGCTTGCAAAAAAACACCCTAATATGTAACTTTCCACTGCTTACCCCAAACCTATAAAACCAACTCCTATCCCACCACCCTCTGCTGACTCTCTTTTCACACAGCCTGCCCACACCCGGGTGAATAAACAGCCATGTTGCTCACACAAAGCCTGCTTAGGGGGTCTTTTCATTCAAAGCACATGTTTTAACAGGGAACAGGGAGAGGACCACAGCAGGGAGGACACCTGTGGATCTGGGGTGCTAGAGAGTGGGGACAGGGTAGGGTAACAGGGAAGAGAATTTAACAGGGAGCAGAGAAGGCGCAGAGATGGGAGAAGAGGTGGCAGTATATGGAGATTGAGGAGGATCGAAAGTTTGGGGAGAAGAAGCAATGAGAGGTTCAATAAATTGGGAAAATGGAGCGGAAAAGGTGGAAGAGGCGGAAGAGAAGGAATAGAGAGGAGAAGGGGATAAACAGCAGGAGAGGAAACGGGTACAAAGTGAGGAGCAGAATCCCAGGGAAAAAGAAGAAAAGAGCTAGAGAGAGAAGGGGAGAATGAGAGAGATGTACAGAGTTAGGGAGGGAAGCACAGTAAGGAAGAAAGAGGGGCTGGGCGCAGTGGCTCCCGCCTGTAATCCCAGCACTTTAGGAGACCGAGGCAAGGGGACGCTTGATTCCAGGAGTTCAAGACCAGCCTGGGCAACATAGTGAGACTTTTATCTCTGCCAAAAAAAAAAGAAAAAAATTCACCTGGAGTGATGATGCACAGTTGTACCCCCAGCTACTCTGGAGATGGAGGCAGGAGATGAGCCCAGGACGTCCAGGCTGCAGTGAGCCGAGATCATGCCACTGCACTCCAGCGTGGTCAACAGAGCCAGACCCTGTCTCAGAAGACAAAAAGGGCTGGGTACTTTGGGTTCGGGTGAGTGTGTGAGTTCATTGGATGTGATTAGTTGTAATATGTTGACTCCTGTGTATATAATCTAATAACTTAAAACTTATTTAATGGCCGGGTGCGGTGGCTCATGCCTGTAATCCTAGCACTTTGGGAGGCTGAGATGGGTGGATCACCTGAGGTCAGGAGTTCAAGACTAGCCTGGCCATCATGGTGAAACCCCATCTTAAAAAAAAAAAAAAAAACTTATTTAAATTATACAGATGAGATAGAGAATTTTAAAATTCCTATCTGTAAAACCTGTACATTCTATGGATCTTGGCATCAGAGGTTAGCTTCCACTTGGAATCCCTATTCAGCCAGAGGGCAGTGACTTATTCAGTTGTGAGTCACTCTCTTCCCTTTTCCCAGAGTGGGGTAGGAAGTGGGGCAGTGAAATGGGGAAAAAATTACTTTCTGTTATTACATAATAATTTTAATTAATTAATTAATATTCTGAGACAAGATCTGGCTTTGTCCCCCAGGGTGGAGTGCAGTGGTGTGATCTCCTCTAACTGAAGCCTCAACCTCCTGGGTTTAAATGATTCTTATACCTCAGCTTCCTGAGTAGCTGGAACCACAGGTGTGAGCCGTCAAGTCTGACTAGTTTTTTGTTTTTGTTTTTGTTTTGTAGAAATGGGATTTCACTATGTTGTTAGGCTGGTCTCAAAATCCTGGGCCCCAGTGATCCTCCTGCCTTGGCCTCCCATGGTACTGGGATTATAGGAATGACAGTCTCACTCTGTCACCCAGGCTGGACTGCAATGGCATGGTCTTGGCTCACTGCAACCTCTGGCTCCCGGGTTCAAGTGATTCTCCTGCCTCAGCCTCCCAAATAGCTGGTACTACAGGTGTCCCCCACCATGCCCGGCTAATTTTTGTTTTTCTAGTAGAGACAGGGTTTCACTCTGCTGGCCAGACTGGCCTCCAACTCCTTACCCCGTGATCCGCCCATCTCAGCCTCCTTTCTTTCTTGCTTTCTTTGCTTTCTTGTCTCACTCTTGTCACCCAGGCTGGAGTGCAGTGGTGCAATCTTGGCTCACTGCAATATCTGCCCCGTTGGCTCAGGTGATCCTCCCACCTCAGCCTTCTAAGTAGCTGTTACTGGAAGGCAGGACTAAAATGTGAGACGTCCAGATTTTTGGCTGTTGAACATAGAATTGAAGAAGAAGAATAAAAAGGACCACAGACACAGATGTGCACCACGCCTGGCTATGTTTTTGTGTTGTTGGTGGAGACGGTTTTATTATGGTGCCCAGGCTGGTCTCGAACTCCTGAGCTCAAGCGATCCACCTGCCTTGGCCTCCCACAGTGCTGGGATGACAGGCGTGAGCCACTGCACCCAGCCTCTGCCTGGGATCTGGTGAGGACTGGGTCTGGGCCCTGAAGGGGCGCTCATTCCAGCCCAGCTTCCCACTGCTGCAGCGTGTGTGTTGGGCTTCTCCAGGAGGGGAGTAGGTTCTGAAGAAAGGATTCAAAAATTCACTTAGTTTTCTCGTAGGAGTTTATCAACCCTGGTGCAGTGGGCAGACGAGGGGACCGTATTTCCTCAGGGTGAGGTCTCCTTAATATGTGTTGTTGTGTTACAAGGAGGGGCTGTGTTGATTCTGAGCAAAAAACAACATATTTTTTTCTTTTTTTTTTTTTTAAGAGATAGGGTTTCATCATGTTGGCCAGGATGGTCTTGATCTTCTGACCTTGTGATCCACCCACCTCGGCCTCCCAAAGTGCTGGGATTACAGGCGTGAGCCACCGCACCCGGCCCAAACAACATGTTTTTAACGTTCAGGATTGACTTCTAAAGACTCTTGATACGTGAGGAAGAAACCCGGAAGAGGAAGAGGAAAGCAAAGGAGTCAGGATGGCTCTTCCTCAGGTGAGATGATATTCTCGGTGGATTGTTCTGTCTCCTTCCTTTCAGAAATCTTGGGCCTTGGAGTTGGGAATCTTCTCTGAGTCTGAAGCATCCTGCCTGACAGGTTTGCTGGCACTCACCCATGCCTTCCCTCAGTCCCTCTCATCTCGCTTAGATTCCATCTCCCGTGACCTAGTGACATGAGCTTGGGAAGAGGCTGCACTGGGCATGGTCCTGGGCAGGGCTCCCCCCAGACATGGATGGAGACGGGGTGTGGGCCCTGTGGTGTCAGGGCTGCTGCGCAGCAGGAGTTGTTCAGGGGCCTCATCTGGAGGCATCGTCAGCTCTCTGTAGACCAGGAGTAGAGCAGCTGCCCATGGAAGTTACATATTAATGTGCACAGAGTACGTGGTAAATTCTAGAAAGGGAGACCTATAAGAGGAAGTCTTTTCTGCCTGATTTTATACTCCGTGTTTAAGTAATTGAGTGAGTTACTGTGTTTCTAGCTCCAAAAATCTTACTAATTAGAATGAAACATTCATACACAGACATGAATGATACAAGGTGTTTTATTCCATTAGTTTAAGTATGTGAAACCAACCTAAATAATAGCAGGAGATTCATTAAACCATTTTTTTTTTTTTTTGAGTTGAGGTTTCACCGTCTTAGCCAGCATGGTCTTGAACTCCTGACCTCATGATCCACCCGCCTCAGCCTCCCAAAGTGCTAGGATTACAGGTGTGAGCCACCGCGCCCGACCTCATTAAACCATTCTTAGCACAATAAGCTGTTGGAGACTGTGGTGTTATGGTGAAGAGGCTTGTGAAATGGGTGTTTTCCATAAAATTGTTTATATTTGTTTTCAAATATGGTAGCAGCATTTCATTTTTATTCTAAAAAATTGAGCTTTCCCCCCTCCTCTACATGTTCGGGTTTATTGAGGGCATTAAAGGCTACAAGGGAGCCCTGGTCATCTGGGGACAAGGCCTGGCATTTGCTGGCCAGTGAGTGGCCCAGTGAGCAGCCAAGGATGGGGCCTCCGCCACCCGGTTTACTTGAGAGTGTGGCTCAGCTTCACCCTGCCCAAAGCCTTTAGACCCACACATGGCTGTGTAGCAGGGGTGGTTGTAGCCGGGTTTGCTTTAGTGCTCAGCGTGGTCTCCGGAGGTCAGCGTCTCCCCGCGTTGCTCGCACTTCAGGCAGGGCCGATGCCAGTCCTTGCCCAGAGAGGTCACCCTCTCGGTGAAGTTCACCTCCTTCTCGCACTTGGAACACTTAGGCATGTCGGCTCCAGGTCCGGTGCAGGCGTTAGCGGCCAGGGAGGGAAGGGCTGCAGGCGAGAGACTCGGAGCCATATTTTCATTCCGCCTATTATTATTATTTTTTATTTTTATTTTTTATTTTTTTTGAGACAGAGTCTCGCGTTGTCTCCCAGGCTAGAGTGCAGTGGTGCGATCTCGGCTCACTGCAATTTCTGCCTCTTGGGTTCAAGCGATTCTTCTGCCTCAGCCTTCTGAGTAGCTGGGATTATAAGCATGTACTACGATGCCCCGCTAATTATTTTTGTATTTTTTTTTCTTTTTCTTTTTCTTTTTTTTTTTTAAAGATGGGGTTTCACCATGATGGCCAGGCTGGTCTTGAACTCCTGACTTCAGGTGATCAACCCACCTCGGCCTCCCAAAGTGCTAGCATTACAGGCATGAGCCACCGCCCCCAGCCCTTATTTTTGTAATTTTAGCACAGACAGAGTTTCACCATGTTGGCCCGGCTGGTCTCAAACTCCTGACCAGCCTGCAGTCAGGCAAAGCTGACCTGCCCACCTCCACCTCCCAGATTGCTGGGATTATAGACGGGAGCTATTGTGCCCAGCCCCCCCAATTATTATTAAGTATATATTTTTATATGTAAACACTGCATGATGTACATATTTGTTTTGTGGTAAAGCTCCAAGCAAAGCTGCAGCTTAGCCCCTTGGCCATAAAGCACCTCCTTTTCCTGTCACATCCTCCACCCTCCTTCCAGCCTCACCGGGGACCCACTATTGTCAGTTCTGTGTCAGGTCAGAGCTCATGTCATGCTTGTGTGCTTCTGTCCTGAGACTTAAAAAAAAAAGTTCTGCAGCAAATTTAAAAACATTAAAAAATTTTTTTTTACTTTAGTTTTGCTGCTGCATGTGAATGTTTGTTACATAGGTAAACTCGTGTCATTGGGGTTTGCTGTACAGACTATTCCATCATTCTGGTATTAAGCCTGCTAAAACACGTGCTCTGAATGAAGAGACCCCGCAAACAGGCTTTGTGTGAGCAACATGGCTGTTTATTCACCTGGGAGGGGGCAAGCTGAGTGTGAAGAGAGTCAGCCAAGGGTGGTGGGATAGGAGTTGGTTTTATAGGTTTGGGATAAGCAGTGGAAAGTTACAGGAGTTACAGTTTAGGGTGGATTTTGCAAGTTGGGAGGGAGTCTTAGGGTCTGGAGACCTGAGGTTGACCAGGTTGGTTTCAGAGACCAATTGCCTTGTCAGTTGAGGCAGAAATAAGGAACAATAGAGAATGTCTCAAAGTTAAGTAGGCTCCACAGGGGTTGATTATTTTTTCTTCCTGTTGTGGTTTTCCGGTTACTTCAGACTTTCTAGTTCTGGGAGGCCATCCAGAGGTGTACATGTGGGTCACAGAGGTCACCATGGCTCGACTTAGGGTATGGCCTATCATCCAGCCAGCTAGCCTAAAAGACCTTACAAAGCTTAGTACCTAATAGTTATTTTTTTATCTATTTATTTTTTTGAGACTAAGTTTTGCTCCTTTTGCCCAGGCTAGAGTATAATGGCATGATCTTGGCTCACTGCAACCTGCACCTCCTGGGTTCTAGCGATTCTCCTGCCTCAGCCTCCCAAGTAGCTGGGATTACAGGTGGCTGACACTGTGCCTGGCCAATTTTTGTATTTTTAGTAGAGGTGGGATTTCACCACGTTGGCCGGGCTGGTCTCAATCTCCTGACCTCGTGATCCACCCACCTTGACATCCCAAAGTGCTGAGATTACAGGTGTGAGCCACCACCCTGCTCCACAATAGTTATTTTTTCTGCTCCTCTCCTTCTCCCACCCTCCATGCTCAAGGAAACCCCAGCGCTGTTGTTTTCTTCTTTGTGTTCCAGTAAATATTTTGCTTTGAAATCTGATCCTGCTAGCTGTGAAACTTTACATGTTCTCATGTTACTAGACATGGCTAGCTTGCTCTTTGACATCTGCACTGGAAATTGGCTGAATGACAACATGTGGGTCTTCTGCCATTTTCCTCTGTATTAATAGTGCCACAGTGGCTGCCTCTGTGTGCGCCTGCATTATTACAGATATCTGAAGATTCCTCCAGGTCTGGCAGTGGAAAGAATGATTTCTTCTCCTAGGAGGGAGCATTTCCTGTTTTCTTAGATCTGACAAGATCGCCCCTTTCCCCAGTTGCCAAAGTATCCTTTTCCACGGAGATGAGATTCCTCTTCAGTTAAACAAAACTTGCTACTTTTTATATTTTTAAAACCTTTATGCATCTATATATAAACAAACACATATATGCATACACATGCATATATACATACACGTATATATTTTGAAAATCTTTTATGTTTGAAAACCTCGAGAAAATGACAACGCTTTGTATTAACATTTAGTTTCTAGTGAGTCTGTGTAGGTTAACATTTTGTGGACATACATATACAAAATGGATTTTCATACTTTGAGTAATTTTGTTTTCATGTATTTTATTTTACTTTGAGATGAAGTTTTGCTCTGTTGCCGAGGCTAGAGCGCAGTGATGTAATCTTAGCTCACTGTAACCTCCACCCTCAGGATCAAGCCGTCCTCCAACCTCAGCCTCCCAAGTAGCTGGGAGCACAGGTGTGTGCCACCATGCCTGGCTCATTCTATTTTTATTTTTATTTTTATTTTGAGATGAAGACTCTGTTGCCTAGGGTCTTCATCCAAGAATTGCAGTGGTGCAGTCTTGGCTCACTGCAACCTCTGTCTCCCGGGTTCAAGCAGTTCTCTGCCTCAGCCTCCTGAAGAGCTGGGACTACATGCATGTGTCACCGCACTTGGCCGAATTTTAGTTTCTGATCTTTCCCTGTAAACATTGTCGTCTCTGATGGCATCACTCATACTCTGTCTCATCTAAATACGAAATATCACTTGGTGTGTAAAAGTTTCTAACATTTCTATAATTGGAACGCTGCATTGATTTTTTGTTTGTGTATTTCTTGTATTATCCACAACCATAAGAAATGTATACCGAGAAAGTATAATGACCACTTCAAAAAGTGTAATAAACACAACTGGGAAGACATAATGTGGTGAAAAATCCCTTTCTCGATTTGTCAGAACATTCCCTACAATTAAATCCGTGCTTTCACCTCTCTCCTCTTCTCATTCTCTGTAAAGATACAAACTCCTCCCATAACCATGTGGTTAAAATGTGTTTTTATTTCAGGATCCATTGACATTCAGGGATGTGGCCGTAGAATTCTCTCAGGAGGAGTGGAAATGCCTGGACACCGCTCAGAGGACTTTACACAGGGACGTGATGTTGGAGAACTACAGGAACCTGGTCTCCCTGGGTGAGAACAACTTCCCTCCAGAAGCGGGGACGTGCTCTTGTGTATGTTCGTATTTCCCCTGTTGCCTCTTGGGAGCCGTGTACTTGCTTGACTAAAATGGAATCCGTATTGATTTTGAAATGAAAAGCTTCATGATGCAGCTTCTGGACTTTAACTGTCCCCCACCACCCTTTTGTTTCCTTTTTTTTTTTTTTTTT
>PVKP010023416.1:8498-20801 GCA_004027715.1 Plecturocebus donacophilus | reverse complement strand
ATGTTCTGTGTTCTTTATGATATGTCAGTGTAAGTTCCAGAACTAAAGTAGGCATAAAGCCCTATGGCAGGCCACGAATGGTGACTCACACATGTACACCTCAATCCCAGCACTTTGGGAGGCTGAGGGGTGTGGATCACATCAGGTCAGGATCCGAGACCAGCCTGGCCAACATGGCAAATCCCCATGTCTACTAAAAATACAAAAATTAGCTGGGCCTGCGCACACCTGTAATTTCAGCTACTAGAAAGAGTGAGCATGGAGAATCACTTGAACCCGAGAGGTGAAGGTTGCAGTGAGCCAAGAATGTGCCACTGCACTCCTGTCCAGGTGACAGAGTGAGATTCTGCCTCTAAAAACAAAAGCAAAACCTTATGGCAGACTTTAAAGATACCAAGTTAGTTCTGGTCAGGTGCCGTATCTCATGCCTGTTATCCCAGGACTTTGACAGGCCAAGGCAGGCAGATCACCTGTAGTCTGGAATTTTGAGACCGGCCTGACCAACATGGAGAAACCCCGTCTCTGCTAAAAATACAAAATTAGCTAGGGGTGGTGGCTCATGCCTTTAATCCCAGCTGCTCGCGAGGCTGAGGCAGGAGAATTGCTTGAACCCAGGAGGCGAAGGTTGCAGTGAGTCAAGATAGCATCATTGCACTTTAGACTAAGAAACCAGAGCAAAAGTCTGTCTTAAAAAATTTTAAAGACAGGTATTGAGTTTCCTGTTTGCTACTTATATGTTTTTTTGATTCTGTAGTGCTTGGAAGGAAGCTCAATTTCCACATACGACAATCCTCTTTATGTATTCAGAAGGAGGCAGTCAGTGGAGGAATTTGTGAAATACTTTCCTTGATCTATCTGGAATGTCTTCTTTCCTGCTGAAACATAGGTCTGGGACTCTAGAAAAACTCCAGCACATCATGTTTCTTTCTGTTTATAAGCAGGAGCCTGTTTCTGACCTGTTTATCCATGTTGGAGCCAGGGAAAGAGCCCTGGACTGTGGAGAGTGAAGTGAAAATAGCAAAAATATCCAGCTGGGTGGGAATGTATTACAGGTGTAAACACAGGTGGAGCTCAGAGCAGCACAGTGGAACCTACACCTTTAAATAGTGTGTGGAGAAACTCTGAAAGTGGGAGAATTCTGCGAGGAAAGAAAAGTTTAAATCCAGGGATCTCTGAATGGACATCTTTCTTTGCTCCCACTTATTTCTCTGCTCTTTATTGATTTAACGAGCTTTTTATAAAAGCACTAGTCCTATTCCCAAGTAGTCAACACCCATGACCAAATTCCCGAAAAGGCCCCATCTGCAGGAACATCCTATTGGAGAATAAGAACTCTCAACATGGCTTTCGCCCAATACGAACATTCAGACCAGGGAGCCTGCATTATGATTTTTATGTTTTTATTGTGCATTCGGTTTTATGCGGTGTTTTCTCTGATCTCAGTTTATAAATTTTCCCAGTACACATTCTATGTTTTATATTTTGTGCATAGTGAACTAGATAACTAAGTGCAATACATATACATAGAATTGCTGTATTGCCTGGCTGTGACATACTGTCGATGTGACATCATAATTGCAAGCTCTGATGTTGTTAGGCAGTTCTTTTTTTTTTTTTTTGAGGCTCAGTCTTGCCTTGTCACCCAAGCTGGAGTGCAGTGGTGTAGTGTTGGCTCACAGCAACCTCTGCCTCCTGGGTTCAAACTGTTCTCCAGTCTCAGCCTCCCGAGTAGCTGGGATTTATAGGTGCCACCTACCATGCCCTGATATATATATATATTTTTTTGTAATTTTAGTAAAGACAGGGTTTCACTATGTTGGCCAGGCTGGTCTTGAACCCCTGACATTGTGATCCGCCTGCCTCAGCCTTTCAAAGTGCTGGGATTACAGGCATGAGCCACCGCGTATGGCTGTGAGTCAATTCTCATTCCTTCTAATGCTGTGTATTTTCTTGACCTCATACATCAGAAGATAGTGATCTTAACATGTATTTCAGTTCTTATATTGTGTGCTGGTGGTAAGTAGAAGTGTGGCTTTTGTCTTATTTTTGAGATGGAGTCTTGCTCTGTTGTCCAGGGTAGAGTGCAGTGGCACAATCTTGCTCACTGCAACCTCCACCTCCTGGGTTCAAGCGATTCTTCTGCCTCACCCTCCCAAGTAGCTGGGATTACAGGTGCCCACCACCACGCCTGGTTAATTTTTGTATTTTTAGTAGAGACGGGGTTTCACCGTGTTGGCCAGGATGGTTGAGATCTCCTGACCTTGTGATCCACCCACCGCAGCCTCCCAAAGTGCTGGGATTATAGGCATGAACCACCACGTCTGGGTCCCCAAGGCTTTTTTCTTAAGAGGAAATCTCTTAGAGTTCTGCAGGCTGTATAAAAGTATTTATTATTTGCTTGCTGATTTTATCATAAGTTACAATCTTTTACAAATTAATTTTTGGGATTATACATATGGCTTTTCAATATGTAGTAAGCAATATAACTGATGCACTCCACTCATTAATGTCACAATGTGCTGCCAGGCACAGTGGCTCACACCTGTAATTCCAGGACTTTGAAAGACCAAGGCTGGTGGATAATTTGAGGTCAGGAATTTGAGATCAGCCTTGCCAACATAGTAAAACCCCATCTCTACTAAAAATACACAAGTTAGCTGTGCATGGTGGCACGTGTCTGTAATCCCAGCTACTCAGGAGGCTGAGGCAGGAGAATCGCTTGAACCCAGGTGGCAGAGGCTGCAGTGAGCCAAGATCGCACCATTGCACTCCAGCCTGGGTGACAGAACAAGACTCCATCTCAAAAAAATAAAAATACAGAGGCCAGACATGGTGGCTCATGCCTGTAATTCCAGCACTCAGGGAGGCTGAGGGGGTGGATCACGAGGTCTGGAGATCGAGACCATCCTGGTTAACACAGTGAAACCCCATCTCTACCAAAAATACAAAACATTAGCTGGGTGTTGTGTCACATGCCTGTAATTCCAGGTCCTCAGGAGGCTGAGGCAGGAGAATCTTTTGAATCTGGGATGCGGATGTTGCAGTGAGCCAAGATCACGCCACTGCATTCAGTCTGGGTGATAGTGCGAGACTCCATCTCTATAAAATAAAATACAAAAGATTTTGACAAAAATGTTACAAAGTACCTCTTCTGCATAGATATAGGTAATTTTGTGACAGTTATTCAAGCTCACTGCAACCTCTGCCCTTGGGGTCAAGCGATTCTCTTGTCTCAGCCTCCCAAGGAGCTGAATGTACAGGTGCGGGCCACCACACCTGACTAATTTTTGTAAAGTTTTTTCATCTTCTCAGTGCTATGATTATTTGACCGTACAAAATTTACATTGATTTTGGTTATGCTTACATGATCTTGTGGATGATTTACCAATGTTGCATATTGTGTGGTCCATTAGCATTTATTTGTATACAGTAAATATGCTTTAAATATGAAGAAATATATTTTTCTCTTCCTTGAACATGACTGATTTTTTAAAGCTGTTATACACATCATAGTCACAGTGGAAATATACTCTTTAGGTTTACACATATTTGTGCCCTGTCAGTGTTTTGTCATGATATTGAAAATAGTCTTCCATAGAAATGGTTTCTTTTCTTTTTTTTTTTTTAAGATGGGGTTTCACCATGTTGGTCAGGCTGGTCTTGAACTCCTGACCTCAGGTGATCAACCCACCTTGGCCTCCCAAAGGGCTAGGATTAATCAACCTTTATTTATTAAAGAATCTTACTCCTGGCCAGGCGCGGTGGCTCAAGTCTGTAATCCCAGCACTTTGGGAGGCCGAGGCAGGCTGATCACGAGGTCAAGAGATCGAGACCATCCTGGCCAACATGGTGAAACCCCGTCTCTACTAAAAATGCAAAAATTAGCTGGGTGTGGTGACATGCACCTGTAGTCCCAGCTACTCAGGAGGCTGAGGCAGGAGAATTGCTTGAACACGGGAGGCGGAGGTTGCAGTGAGCCGAGATTGTGCCACCGCACTCCAGCCTGGCACCTGGTGACAGAGTGAGACTCTGTCTCAAAAAAAAAAAAAGAATCTTACTCCTTTTGTGTTCCTAAACTTTGAAGATCATGCTGTGGAAGTTTACAATAAGTATTGGTTTTTTTGTGTCATATTTACACATTTCAGTATTATTTATCATCTGTACTGAACTGGAAGCCTGCTGGTGTTTATATTTTGTAGATATCTCTTCCATATGCATAATGAAGGAGTTCTCATCCACAGGGCAGGGCAATACAGAAGTGTTCCACACAGGGACATTGCAAACACATGAAAGTCATCACACCGGAGAGTTTTGCTTCCAGAAAATTGAGAAAAATATTCATGACTTTGAGTTTCAGCGGCAAAAGGATGAAAGAAACAGCCGTGAAGTCCCCAGGACAAAAATCAAGAAGCTGACTGGTAGTGCAGACCGACATGATGACAGGCATGCTGGCAACAAGCCTATTGAAGATCAGCTTGGATTAAGCTTTTATTCACGTCTGTCTAACCTGCACTTATTTCAGAATGAAGGGAACATGGATAATCAACTACAGAAGTCTACAAATGATGTTTCCTTAATTGCAACTTCCCCAAGAATTTTTTGTAGGCCAAAAACCCATATTTCTAATTACTATAGGAATAATTTGCTTCATTCATTACTGACAGAAAGAGAGGAAGTACATGTGAGAGAAAAATCTTTGCAATGTCATGAGAGTGGCAAAGCCTTTCATTGTAGCTCACTCTTAAAGGAACATCAGATAATCCCTTTAGGAGAGAAACAATATGAATGTGATATATGTGGCAAGGTCTTTAATCAGAAGCGATACATCGAACGCCATCGTAGATGTCACACTGGTGAGAAACCTTACAAGTGTAATGAGTGTGGCAAGAGCTTCTGTCACATGTCATATCTTGTTTGCCATCGTAGACTTCATACTGGAGAGAAGCCTTACAAATGTAATGATTGTGGCAAGACATTCCATCAAAGTTCAGGCCTTCTATTTCATAAGAAAATTCACACTGGAGAGAAACCTTACAAATGTAATGAATGTGGCAAGGTTTTTAATCAAAAATCACACCTTACACGTCATCATAGACGTCATACTGGAGAGAAACCTTACAGATGTGAAGAATGTGACAAAGTTTACACTCGCAAATCATACCTTGAAATACATAGGAGAATTCATACTGGAGAGAAACCATAGAAATGTGACTTTCATGACAAGGCTTTTGGGTGTGCTTCACATCTGGCACGACATACTAGAATTCACACTGGAGAGAAACCTTACCAGTGTAATGAGTGTGGCGATACCTTTAGTGGGCAGTCAGCACTTATTCACCATCAAGCAATCCATGGTATAGGGAAACTTTTCTAATGTAATGATTGTCACCAAGTCTTCAGCAAGGTTACAACCATTACAAATCATTGGAAAATCCATAATGAAGACAGATCTTACAAGTGTAATTGTTGTAGCAAATTTTTCAATCTTTCATACCTTGTCATTCGTCGGTAAACTCATACTGAATAGAAACCTTATAAATGTAATGATTGTGGCAAGGTCTTCAGTCAAGCTTCATCTTATGCAAAACATAGAATTCATACAGGAGGAAAACCTCACTCGTGTGATAATTGTGGCAAAGCCTTTGCTTCATGTTAACACTCCATTAGACATCAGAGAATCCATACTGGACAGAAATCCTACAAATGTCGTAAGTGTGGCAAGGTCTTCAGTCTGGGGTAACTTGCAGAACATCAGAAAATTCATTCTTGGCCAGGTGCAGTGTGGTTCATGCCTATAATCCTAGCACTTTGGGAGGCCAAGGTGGGTGGATCACCTGAGGTTAGGAGTTCAAGACCAGCCTGACCATCATGGTGAAACCTCATCTTTATATTAAAAAAAAAAAAAGAAAATTCATTTTTGAGATAATTGTTCCAATGCAGTGAGTCTAGCAACCCATCAAGCATTAATTGACATCAGAGTCAGCTCAGCATCGACTTGAGTTTGAGTTGACCTAACATTGAGTTCAAGCCTTAATTGACATTACAGTTTTTATGCTAAGAGGATTGAGCCAGGCCTGGTGGCTTTTTATGAACATTGTGTTGAATTTAAATCACATTGGGTAATATAATCATTTAACAATATTTTTCTAATCCGTCAATATGGGTGATATCTATATATGTTTGTAATCAATATTTGTAGATTTCAAAGTATAATCTTCTCACTTTTTTACATTTATTCCTAAGTATATCTTACTTTAAGTAGTCTAGCAAATGGAAGTGTTTTCTTAATTTCCTTTTAAAATTGTTTATTGTTAATGTATGGAAATTCCACGAAGTTTTGCTGCTGATACTGTATTCTGCAAATACACTGAATGTATTTATTAGTTATAGTAGTATTTTGGTCCGGGCGCGGTGGCCCACGCCTGTAATCCTAGCACTTTGGGAGGCCGAGGTGGGTGGATCACCTGAGGTCAGGAGTTCAGACCAGCCTGGCCATCATGGTGAAACCCCATCTTTTTAAAAAAATAAAGAAAAAAAAGTAGTATTTTGGTTGACTGATTTTCTACACAGAAAACCATGTCACCCACAAACATTATTTACTTCTGTCTGTCTTTCTGATTTGGATGAGTTTTATTTCTTTTGGTATTTAATTCCTCTGGCTAGGACAGCCAGTATTTATTGATAGACGGGGTGAGAGCATTCTTAGATCATGTGAGATCCTACAGAAGAAGCATTCTATTTTTTTTTAATTGGTTATTTTCACCGTGGTCATTTTATGGATGGTCTTTATATTATTGAGGTAAATTTCCTTCTCTATTTTGTTTAGGATTTCTGTGATGACTGGATGGTGAGTTTTGTGAAATGCATCTATTGAGATAATGTGGTTTTCATCTTTCATTCTGTTCAAGTGGCGTATCACATTGATTTGCTTGAATATGCTGAATCTTTTTTGCATCCCAGAAATAAGTGGCAGTTGAATATCTATGATTCTTTTTATATCCTCTTGAATACAATTTAATAGTAAAAGGGGTCTTCAAGAACTTAATGGAAAAATATGTATTATGAGAAAATTGTGCATGAATTTCATACTTTTTGCACCAAAATAAACTGCTACAGATCTGTTATAACATGTCTGAACTGGCTCTAGTTTGAGGCACTGAGAAGGGTAAGAGATGTGTCTGAAAAGAGACTCATCAAAGCAATATGATTTCTGCTAAAATTGAAATATGAAGAAACAACAAATTTACAATGAGAGCAGACGCAGTGGCTCAGGCCTGTAGTCCCAGCACTTTCAGAGGCCGACACATGTGGGTCACGTGAGGTCAGGTATTCAAGGGCAGCCTCGGCAACACTGTGAAATCCCCTTTGCTACAATAAATACAAATATTAGCTGGGCATGGTGGTACATGCTGCAGACACAGCTACTGTGGAGTCTGATGGGAGGGTGGCTTGAGCCTGGGAGGTGGAGGCTGCAGTGAGCTGTGATCATGCCACTGCCCTTCAGTGTGGGTGATGGAGCGAGATATTGTCTCAAAATAAGAAGACTTACTCTAAACTTTGGGTGGAGAAATAATGAAATTATTGATGCTTTATGAAAAGGCTATGGGGATGACACCAAAAAAAATCAGCAGTTTGTAAATGGATAATTCATTTTGAGTTGGGACAAGACAGTGTTGAAAGTGAATCACAGAGTGACAGGCAGACCATCCACATTAGTTTTACAGAAAAAAATTAATCTTGTTTGTGCAACAGTGAAGAGCACTTACAGCTAACAGCAGAAACAATAGGAGTTTGAGACCAGCATGGTTAACATGGTGAAACCCCGTCTCTACTAAAAATACTAAATTAGCCAGGCATGGTGGTGAATGCCTGTAATCCCAGCTACTCAGGAGGCTGAGGCAGGAGAATCACTTGAACCCAGGAGGAGGAGGTTGTGGTAAACCGAGATTGCACCATTGCACTTAAGCCTGAGGACAAGAGTGAAATTTCATCTGAAAAAAATAAAGCAGATACTCCCCTCAAAAACTGGGGGCCTTAAGAGCTACACTCTAAAATACTTCTGTGGAATTTTGCCCTGGCAATGTAAACTGATAGCTGATCCTCACAGGTGTGGGACGGAACCCATCCCTCTGCACAGCTGAGATAAATGCCTATCTGATTGCTTCCTCTGCCCAATTTATGTGAAAATACAGTCACTGAGTCACTCTCAGACATAAGTAACTTCCTTTACAAGTTCTCACAGATAAATTGTGTATTCAGTGAAAGGCTGATCAAACACTAAAAGAATGTGATCATTTTTTATCTACCTGTGACCCGGAAGCCCCCCAATTCCAGTTATTCCACCTTTCCAGATCGAACCAGTGTATATCTTACATGTATTGATTGATGTCATGTTTCCCTAAAATGTGTAAAACCAAACTGCAGCCTGAACACCTTGGGCACACGTCATCAGGACCTCCTGAGGCTGTGTCATGGGTGCATTTTTAACCTTGGCAAAATAGATTTCTAAATTAATTGAGACCTATTAGATACTATCAGTTCAGAAGCTCTTGAACACAGAAGAAATCAAGATACAATAAGAAGAAAACTAGGTGTAATGAGGAGCACAAAATCAGTTACAAAATCTGAACTCCTTCATATTTATTCAACATAAGGAAATGCTCTTCAACTTTGTGTGAGATTTGTGAAAGATATATTTCTGATTAAAAACCCATTCTATGTAATTGTAGCCAATTTAAAACTGCAAATAATCAATGATTAGTTATATACATATATAAAACGTCCTAATATTTTATTTAGTATTGCTATTACTATGTTCTCCCCCCCATCCCCCCGCTATTACTACGTTCTTGGGGCAGAAGCTCAGCCAGATACAAGAGAGTAGTGTCTTCCATAATTATTGTGCTTAGGCCTCTGTGGTGCATGAGTGGATAAGTAATTAAGCAAAAACCCAGGAGAGCTGAAATGACAAAGTTCAAGTCCAAGTCCATTCAAACTTGCAAAATGTATTCCCTCGCGCCCCGCCCCGCTCGCGGATCGCGTCCAGGTCTGGCTTCTGTCTTGCGTGCAGATTCGCGCGTACCGGGAAGTGGATCACGTGGAGCGAAGGTCCCACTGATGCGCGTGAGTTTCGCTCTGTCTTGTATTAAGTCTGCACTTTTGACTTCCCCGGCGCATTTGTACCTAGGACGTGGGGGTCCCCACAGGCCTGGAAATTCTTTTCTGTTTTCCTTCAGTCACAGCAAATTGAGACGTTTTCGTGAGAGTCCGGGGTTTGCTTCCTTTTGGATTGAAAGCCTTCCTGAAGCTGGTCCTGTTTCGGGTCTTTCTGCTATAGGACAATGTATACACTTCCTATGGCGTAGTTTTCCAGCTCAAAACCTTTTTCTGATTCCTCCCGCCCAGCGCTTTTTAAAGCCCTCACCCAAGAGGTGGATTCCAGCCCCACCATTTCCCTCCTTGTGCCGGGCCCTCGTGCTCCCCAGGTCTCCTTTTTGCAGTCGTCGCTTCTTCTGAGCCCGCTTTTGGGAGGTGTTCGAGGCCTGTCTGGTGACCCTGGGTGTTCTTGCCTTACAAGCTCCAGACCCTGAAAAATGTGCTCCTCCGGGATGCAGGCGTCTTACTCCAAACTCTCCTGTGGTTGTGTGGGCCAAAGGGATCAGGAGACAGCAGGAGAAAACATGAGACAGAAAAGAAGAATGAGAGAGACATATAACAGATGGCAAAGTTGGGTTGGGTGAGGGATTTGCCGTGACACTGTTGAGGGAATCAGAAGACTGGAGAGACCAATGGGTGGAACAGGAGGATTTTATTAAGGAGCCCACAGGCTCAGTGGATTAGCATCTAAGCGACTTAGCACTGAAGAAAGACAGGGCTTGAATTTTATGCGTGAAACACAGGAGCAGAACAAAGGCAGTTCATCAAAAACAGCAGGCTGACAATTTAAGCTTACACATGACTTATGGCTGCAGGCCAGACTGCTCAGGCCTGTCTTATGACCTTTGCTGTGCTACTTAAGTGAAAAACAGGAACTTTCAGTTGTCAGCTATAGAGCTGTGATCCCAGCTACTCAGAGGGCTGAGGCAGGAGAATCGCTTGAACCTGGGGGGCGCCACTGCACTGCAGCCTCGGCGACAGAGCGAGACTGTCTCAACAAAAAGAAACAAAAACTTGCAAATCAGGAGATATATATATATATATATAAAATTCCTCGGGAAGGAGGAGGATTCAGGAAAGTTTTGCATATACCACTGGAAAGAAAGAAAATTTGTTTTCCTTCTCTCATCTGCTTCAAGACAGCAAAAGTGGGGGGGAAAAAAAGCAGGAATAGAAAAGCAACTAGAGAAATGTAGAGAAAAGCTCCATGTACAGAGAGACGAAGGACAGCAAGGTAGGGATGGGGCAGCAAAGAGGGAGGCTCAGGAGAGTGAAGGAGACGAGGAGGGATTTGGAGCCGGGGCAGACAGAGCAGAGTGGTGCTGGTGGCGAGGAGAACAGAGGGAACCACAGCAGGGAGGACACCTGGGAAGGTGGGTGCCAGAGAGTGGGGACGGGGGATATAACAGGGAAGAGAGAATTTAACAGAGAGAGCAAAGGAGGCGCAGAGAGGGAAGAAGAGGCAGAAATATATGGAGATTGAGGACGACTGGAGAGAAGGAGCAACAAGAGCTTAAATAAGTTGGGAGGACAGAGCAGAAGAGGCGGAAGAGAAGGAATAGAGGGGAGAAGGGGATAAACAGCAGGAGAAAAGAGCAGTACAAAATGAGGAGCAGAATCCCAGAAAAAAAAAGAAACGACAAGACCTAGATAGAGAAGAGGAGAATGAGAGAGATGTGCAGAATCAGGGAGGGAAGCACAGTAATGAAGAAAGGGGGGCTGGGCGCAGTGGCTCCTGCCTGTAATCCCCGCACTTTAGGAGACTGAGGCAAGGGGATTGCTTGAGTTCAGGAGTTCGAGACCATTCTTAGGAACATAGTGAGATCCCCCCCTCGACTAGATTTCTGCCCAAAAAAAAAAAAAACTGGGCGTGATGGTGCGAACCTGTAATCTCAGCTACTCTGGAGGCTGAGGCAGGAGCAGGAGGCTGCCTGATTCATAGTACCTTTAAAAGGGACATCAAAGCCGAGTGTGGTGGCTCATGCCTGTAATCCCGCACTTTTGGAGACTGAGGTGACTGGATCACCTAAGGTTAGGAGTTCGAGACCAGCCTGGTCAACATGATGAACTTTACATATGCAGGGGGTTAGAGACACAGTGGGTCGGGTCAGCTATGAAGCTGCGTGGGGTTAGTGGTGGGGGGGCTGCCCAGCCCGGCTGCCACAAAACAACTGAGCAGCTACTATACACACTGTTCCCAACTCACTGACGAGCCCACACCCTCGGTGCTTTTCAAGGACACCATGTCTGGGGCCAAGCGTGGGTAACTTCAGGGTTTGATGACTCAGGGCTTGTGCTGAAGCTCAGCCAGGATAGGAACTTGCTTCTAAGTCTCCACACATCAGGGACATTGGCCCAACCTCACATGGGACAGGTGATCTTTAGAGAAACTTAAGGCCAGAGAGTTCGTGTTTCGGGCTTTTTAACCTGTGGATTTGGTCTGGAGCTATATCAGAGGGTTGTGTCTTCATGAGTGTGCAAATGTGTAGTGCTTTCCATCTTCAGGTCACATTAGTACTTTTTTTTTTGAGACGAAGTCTCATTTTGTTAGGCTACAGGGCAGTGGCACAATCTCTGCTCACTGCAACCTCTGCCTCCCTGGTTCAAGCGATTCTCCTACCTCAACCTCCTGAATAGCTGGAATTACAGATGTGCATCAGTAGGCTGGCTAATTTTTTGTGGTTTTAGTAGAGATGGGGTTTACCATGTTGGCCAGGCTGGTCTCCAACTCCTGAGCTCAGGTGATTCGCCCACCTCTGCCTCCCAAGGTGCTGGAATTATAGGTGTGAGCCACTGAGCCTGGCCTACTAATTTTTTTTGTTCATTTTTGTTTGTTCAGTTGGAGTCTCACTCTGCCCTTCAGGCTAAAGTGCAGTTGGGTGATCTTGACTTTATCTCCAAAAAAAACCAAAAAAACAAAAATAAACAAAAAGATAATTTATGCACGGTTATTGGCTTTGATTACTTGGGAAAACAACTTTTAAAACGTTAAGGTTTTCATATACATGTGACTTCCTATATTTACTTTTTTGATGTTCTGTTTATTACTTTTTTTTTTTTTTTTTTTTTTTTTTTTTTTTTTTTTTTTTTTTTTTTTTTTTTTTTTTTTTTTTTTTTTTTTTTTTTTTTTTTTTTTTTTTTTTTTTT
>PVKP010023415.1:0-36311 GCA_004027715.1 Plecturocebus donacophilus | reverse complement strand
CCTGCCATGATATTTGGATGTCCTTTCTGTCTGGTGACCTGAATACTTCAAGGCCAAGCTGTCTTTGCACCTCTCAGCATACTCAGTATGCAGTGGTGGAGCAGGAACGGAATGACCACCGTCAACACTGTTGTAAAAGAGAGAAGAGGAGACATGGCACAGTCACTGGTCTGCAACAATGATCAGTCCTCTTGGATAGGGTTTCTGAAGACTGCTTGACATCATAGAGGCCTAAGTTTCTCTGTCAGCCCCCAGTTCTGCTTTCCCTAAGTATCTTCCTTGTCCATTGTTTCTTGGGTTCCCAGGGCCACTGTTGGTCCATTCCTCATTTTTATATACATTAGAAAAGGGCAACCCTCTGGGTGGTCATTGCCCTGCTGGTGCATGGCTTTGGCAAGCAGAGTCTTTGAGCTTATAAGGAAATGAAAACCCTTCTCCCGGGTGCATGCAGCGCTGCAGCAGAGGGCTTGGAGAGCGGATTACAGGCTGGATTTCAGCCTGAGCTTACCATTTCTCTAGGTGTTCTCGTGCAGTGCTCAGCATACACATCTGTAGGGGGCCGTGGTGGCCCCTGGCTCTCCCTTCAGGGGAGGTCTTCTTTGTTTATAATCCTCTGTGGACGTATTTGAAGTCTGTTCAGAGGAAAGGATTCCCTTCCTGCATTGAACAGCTTTAGCAGCCTCATCCTATAGGTGTGAGTTTAGGGACCCTGAAATCATATTAGGAACTTAACAGTCATGGGCTGTTGCAGAGCCCATAAATGAATGACATGGCCCAAGGAATGTGTAAGGTAAGAAGAGAGCCTCTGATCCCTGAGAAACATTAAGATTTAAGAGGTTGGTTAGAAATGATGTAAAACTAAAGAACACTGAGAAGGCAGGAACAAGAAGTCAGGAGAGAGGAAGGAAACAGTGACGGCACTGAAACCGAGAAGAGATACTCGGCGCAGGACTCGTCAACATGGTGAGAGGGTTAGATGTCAAGTAAGACGGAAGCAGAAATGGCCCGAGAATTTGGCCTTTGACTTCCAATTACACTTTGACTCTTTCTACAGCATTTTCTTACTTTACCTTATAGCCCTGACATGCATGATGAGGGAAAGGGGTGTTTTCCAATTTTCCTGTAACATGATAATTTCTTTGACTTTTCTGTGGCGTTTGGCCCTGCTGAGCAATCAATCTCTTCTTTGATGCAGTCCTCCTTCAGCTATGGTATAAACTCTCTCCTTATTTTCCCTCTGTCTCTTTGATGGCTCTTTCTCAGTCATGTTGCCTGGGTTCCCCTTGCTGTTCTCCCTACAGGCTTGGTTATGTACCCCACAAAGGGCAGGCCTACCGCTTTTCATCCATATACCCTCCACTGACCATGACATTCACTCCTGAGATTTCAGTTCCCATGATGGTATCTCCAAATTTGATGCCTCCTGATAGTCTCTTGAGCTACAGGCATATTTTGGACACACCCATTGGGGTGGCCCAAATGTATCTAAAATTCACTATATCAGGACAAAGAACCCATTGAATTTAGACAAGAAAATGAAATTATTGGTTTATGTAATTGAAAATCCCAAGATGTATAAATTCTGAATGGCAGGCATGCCTGGACCTAAGGCTTCAAGCCATGTCCTTCACCTGCTCTGTCTGTCTCTGTTTCTTTCTAGGGGTCTCTGTGTCTCCTTCACTTTGGCTTTAGTCGCAAACAGGCCTTCTCCACATAGTGGCAAATGGCCCTTGCAGCCTCCACTCATATGCTGTCAATTTAGCAACCTCAGCTGAATGAAGGTTTAGAAAAATAGATTGGGAAGAAGTCTGGGAAGATTATTGTTGGTCCACCAAGGGTAATATTCCTGCTTCTGACCCATTTCCTTTGGTTGGGGTCAGTAGCAGGAATATTATCCTTCCTGACAGCGGCTGGTATTTCTGAGTTATGGATGGCAACCCCTGTGAAGCACTGAGTGGAAGGGAAAGGTTAGACTCCCTCAGCCATGCGCTATGTGTTCTTACCACTTCCCTTCAGCCGAACACAATTGTTTGTTTTTCCTCTGTTTCCTTAGAGGTTCTTTGACATCACCATTCCTTTGCATATGTTATTTTTCTTTGCTTTAGTTCTGATCCTTTTCCTAGCCACTTCGTACCCATCTTTGTATTCCCATTGAGTCACCTCCTTTGGAAAGCCTTCCTTCATGCTTTAATTAACTGAGCCATAGGTCCTTACTTGTAACATTAGAATAAGTAACATCTACATCTTACAGTTGTTATCAGAATTAAATGGCTGGTAGGATGTCACAAAGAAGTTCGACACATGTATGTCCTCTTTGCTTCTCCTGTAGATAGGTGACTGTCCTCCTTGGGGCTGTCTTGGGTTCCAGCTGTTGCATTGTTTTATTGTAATTACTAGCAGCATATTCTTTAAACAACGTCCTGATTGGGATGATAAATTATATTGTTACTCTGTTAATAAGCTATCTAAACTGCTGCCAATCATGCAACCTGACATTTGATAAAATGACAACTGGGAGCCATCCCAAATTAGATGACTCAAGGTAGGGAGCAAAAGCAGCTAGAAGCCGCACTCTCCAGGTGGATGCTTCTGTACACAGTAGAGACCACGGCAGCCATCTTGGCACTTAGGCACTGGAAGGTAACTGCAAGTGTCACTAGCCCATCAGCAGTGTTCAGAAGCTTTGCTTTCCTGAATAGGACAGAGAGACTTGTAGTTTTAAAATGCATTAGAACCAACTGGCTTTAAAAGACCAATTCCATTTTCTTTTCCCCAAACCTCCTCTTTCAGAACCTCACCTGTCTGCTGGATGTTTCCTTCCTGGAAGTAAAATTACCTCCATTCAACATTCAATCTTGAGTCACTTGGCTTTTATTAATAGTTATATTTTTATAACAGCACTTAGGTTAAAATACTGTTTGACGCTAAAAGAAGTATCTTTCTATGATTACAATGTTAGCATTTGTTGTTACCTTAGAATAGCTGAGTTGCTTAAGGATGGGGACCATGGCTTGCTGCCATCATGTCTCTATTGCCAACCACCAGTGGTTGGCACATACTGTATATTTAATGCAAGTGGATTGAATGGATGGGTAATTCATATGAATAAGATGGCCCAACCTGCCCTTGGCTTTGAGTGAATTTGCCAGACCAGAGTGGGCTTTGTGTGACTCTTCCACGGCCCTGTGGATGCTGGGGCTGGATTCATCTGCAAGAGATCCCAGGAAATAGGATTGCTATGCTGGAGATGTCTCAATGACTTGGTAAGGATTTCCTTTAGGCTTATTGCAGGGCATTGGCTGCCACTGCCAGGAAACCAAGCTGTTGATTTGCCCAGATGAGATCCTCCTGGGGAGAATCAATATTTATTAGCATTAGTTAAAAAAAAGGCTGCGCATGATTTTCTTAGCTCTTCTAATGGTAAAGAGGCAGAAGCTTTTGAGAAAGAAGCTTAAATGAGTAAGGAAAGGATTGAGAGGATAGTTGAATGAAGTCAGGGGGAAGGACAGTTATTCACCCACACACAAGTAATCCACTCATTTGGTTGGTTCATCTGGCTCAGAATGGACCACATGATTCAGACTTTGCCAGCATCCCTATTCCTTGTGGAATAGTAGGGTCCATTCAGTCTTGCATTTCATTATATGTAGTCCATATTAGTCAGGGTTTGGTTAGAACAGAAGCTACTCTAGGTATTTCAAGTAGGAAGAGGCTTGATACAGGGCATTTGGGATTTCCATGGTCCCTGGAAGATGGAGATTTCTGCTTTCAGAAACACTAAGTACAGAGGTCTCAGGGAAGCTGTTCCACTGACCTCAGCAGCCACCTCTCCAAGGTGAGGAATTCTCAGGAGGCTACCCTGAGGTGATAAGAGATATAATTGGTGATTCAACATTCTGCACCACCAAAAAGGGTGATTCTCAGGGTGATACTCCAAACATCTGCCTTCCACAATGCCCACATGCCTGCAGACAGCTGCCCCTGAGAAATAACGACTTCACTTTGGACTTCCAAAACTCTTTCAAGAGCTCTCCTTGACAGAACTGACCCAGAACCATACTAGAATGAGATTCTTGGAAAAGAAGTTCCAGACGATTCCCTTGAGTAGACGGAGGGAGGACGCTGCTGAGTCGATCACAGACAATCCTGCACGTGGCCCTATCTTCATTCATGCAATGAGTATTTAAGGGAGATCTGCTATACACCAGACTCTGCACTTGTGCCGATCTTATTTCTCTAAGATTTTTGAGTACAATTCTGCATCTTCTATTTTTTCTTTTATATTCTACAGTATGTGGCGCAATTCCGGGCACATAGGTAGATAGATGCACACTGATTGCCCATTGGCTTAGCTGACCTTAAACATAGCTAGTCTGCTATTTGCAATGGAAGAGCATGAAATGAGAAATATAATTTACATATCTTTTTCTATACATAGTGATTTATGAATATATGTTGAATATAACTTAGTATTATACAGGTATAATAAGCTAATTAAAGATAATATAAAAAAGCTAATTAAATTTATAAATCACTTTTAGTTTATCATTATTCAGAAAAACAGCCATTTACCACTATTTTTGGTTTGTCTTTACTGTTTTTTATTCTATTTTTGTCTTTTAGACAGTATTAATATATTTTTAATGGTTTTATGTCTCTTTCTCAATTATTATTTAATAGGTATCTTAATGTTATGTTTGTAAAAAAAATTTGATAGCTGAGGAACAGTCAATTGAATGGATTTTTTTATTGTTTACTTAATCACTCTGCTAGTGTTGGATACTTAGATTGGTTCCAATAGGAAGTACTGTTTAAGCCTTTGCTTTTCCTTTGGAAGTTGGTTGGTAGTTTCGATCCTGAGTGAGTCTGGGCTTGCATTCCATCCTTTCTCCATCTCCCAGCCCTTGATATGAACAAAAGGTCTAGAGGGAATTGTTGACTCAGGACAGTTAGTGCACAGTACAACTCCCAGTGTGTTGGCCTGGCTGAATGTCTTTGCCCCAGGGACCCTTGCTTTAGTGCAGAGGAAGGAATCCAGACCTGAGTGGTGAAGAGGAAATCTGGCTTCCAGTCCTGGCTCCGTCACTTAGGGGCTGTGTAATACTGAGCATGAGTCCTTACCTCTCCGATTCCAAGTTTTTCCTCATTTGAGAGAATGACCGGTTAGTTTATAGACCCCTCCGGCTCTGCCATTCCTTGGAGTTATCTCATTCCTAACCTTCCTGGGCATGAAGAACTATCTCTCTGCTCTTCCTCCCATTCTGATTTGCAAGGTGACTTTTCATTTTGGGGATGTTTTATGGCCTACCTCAAGTGGAGATCACGTTCCACACCTCTCTGTATTTGCCTACGCCTCTTCTCCACTTGCATTGCCTTTCTTCTTAACTCAGAGATGATGTTTGTGTGATGCCAAGCTCTGAATGCCCATGTTGCCTTTTCTTCTCCTACTATTAATAACACTTACTGCTCAAATGTCCCTGTCAAAAAGTCTTCACTATGTCAGGGCTGCTGCAGCTCAGCGTTCTACCCCCTAAGTCCCTTACCACACCACATTGTACGGTCTCCCCTCACCCTTGCAAATTCCTTGAGGTTTACATCATGTCTCATCTACAGCAAGATGCCTGGCACATAGTGGGTGTTCCCTGACGGTGTTGAATCAGCAAACAAAGTGCCCTGTCCAGAGCAAGCTTGCATTTCCCTGACAAGTCTGGAGCTGGCGGAATCAGCGCAAGCCACCCTTCCTCAGTTGAAAAACAGGAAAGTGATTTGTGGAGGTTTCCTTTCTTCCCTTGTCAGAGCAGGATGCACATTTTTAGTGGAGTTCTGGGGTGGCAAGGTTTTACCTTATCGGAGATATCCATTTCCAGCATCTCTTTAAATGCTAATTAGTCTCTCCCCAGGGAGATCTGGCAGAATGATTCAGCTTCACGCTGAATAATCGTCTCCACTGTGCAGACAGAAGCAGGTATGGAGTGAGGGTGTTACCTGCCTGCCTGTAAGTCCTCTGATGTGCTCTCATATTTGTCTCACTTCAGTCCCCTGTGCTCACTGCCTTGGCAGCTCCTCCTCTGGCTGTGAGAAAAGGCTGTTCGTAGGCACCTCCTTATGGGGAAGTGGAGACAGAAGTAAAAGTGAATCTCATTAACTAATTTAATCTCCATGACCACCTTTTCCACTTGGTTTTATTATCCCCATCTGAACATTTGAGGAAACTGAGACCCAGAGAAATTTTATTAACTTTATTTACAAAGTCACAAAGACTAAATGGTAGAGTTGGGATTCAAACCTGAGCCTGGGTCCAAATTCCCTGGCAGTCTCCCATTACTGAGGACTTCTCAGGGCCAGGTTTTGTACTAAATGATGCTTTATACATAGTAACTTATTTATGTTAAATTAATCCTCACAAAATCCTGTGGGGCAGGTCTGTTATTCCCAGTTTGCAGTAAGGTGAAGAAACTGGTGTACATGAGGGTGGCAGCTGTGCAAGGTCACAGGGCTCATACATGGCTTCATCTTAGTGTCTGACTCTAACTTCTGTCTCTGCCCATGCCTCTTCCTCCTCTGCCCACTGTCTCTTCACTCGCTGAAAGGCAAGAGCTGTGTTCAACTCACCGAGCAGTATCTGCCCTGCCAGGAGTGAGTGGAGACAGCCCGGAGCTGGCTACCCAAGCCCGAACAGGGGGATTCTGTGGATACTGGGTCTCACACTCTGGAAACTCCTGTCAACTGGTTGCTGAGCTCTGGTCTAATAGGCAGCAGGGAGCTCCTCCCCAAGTAGTTCCTGAAGCTTTAGTAACTAGAGTCTAATTGAATTGAATTTTTCCTTCCACAGATGGAAGAGTTAATTATTAGTTTTTCAAAAGATTCCAACAGTTGAATAGTGTTTTCCTTCGATGTCCTGGTGCTTGGGAGTGCATGTAGATTATTCTCCTAGATGACAGCAATGCCTCCTAGCTGGCCTCCCAGAAACCTCTCTTACTTCTCTCCAGCCTCTTCACCACACAGTAGCCAAAATGATCATTTAAAAAATACAAAGTTAGGCTGGGCGTGGTGGCTCATGCCTGTAATCCTAGCACTTTAGGAGGCCGATGTGGGTGAATCATTTGAGGTTAAACGTTCAAGAACAGCCTGGCCAACATGGTGAAACCCCGTCTCTACTAAAAATACAAAAATTAGCCAGGTGTAGTGGCATGCACGTGTAGTCCCAGCTACTCAGGAGGCTGAGGCAGGAGAATTGCTTGAACCCAGGAGGCGGAGGTTGCAGTAAGCTGAGATTGCACCATTGCACTCCAGCCTGGTTGACAGAGGGAGACTGTCTCAAAACAAACAAAAAACAAAACCCAAAGCTAATGATGTAGCTCATTCCCTGGAAGCCCTTTAACGGTTTCCCATTGCTTTTAGGATAGGGGCCCAAATCCCTAATGTCACCACTGCATGGGAGTGACCGTCCTCATTCTGCTTTAGCCACACTGATCTCCTGGCCCCCGATTTGCTCATTTCCACCTTGGGAATGCCACCTTTTGCTCACGGTATTCTTTATTCTAAAGCATTTTCTATGCCATGTCAGGCCAATACCTCCTCATCTTTTAAATCCTAATTTGAATGTCTCTTCCTTGAAGAACTATCCCTAATTCATGCAGAGCTAAACCAATTTCTCTTGTATTCCTTGTTCTTTTCTTTACGATATTTACCATAATTTCTCATCGTCATTTATTAGTGTAAATAATGTTTTAGTGTAGCTTCTTAATTGAAATATAAGCTCCCTCATGGGGCAGGGTCCTGCTTGTCCTGTGCTCCCATAACCCAGCATAGTGCCATCTGCATAACAGGCTTTGACTAAAAGGTGTATATGTTAAGGATGGGGCTATTCATACCTCAGAAGCAATTTCCTGCAAACACCTCAATTTTTTCCAAGCCTGATTTTTCAGAAGCTCTTCTTGAAAACATTAAAGAAAGTTGTCCTTACCTGCTGAACATCAAGGGCTATGGGAAACACACAACTGGAATGAATTTCTGCCCGTAATTAAATTATAGCTGAATGAAATAAGTGACATGTTGGTCTGTCTCACTGCTT
Organism: Plecturocebus donacophilus; assembly: GCA_004027715.1. Lineage (NCBI taxonomy): Eukaryota > Metazoa > Chordata > Mammalia > Primates > Pitheciidae > Plecturocebus > Plecturocebus donacophilus. Next base: position 28,237 of record PVKP010023415.1, on the reverse strand, counting down.
GCATATCTAGACTGCGTGTTGAATACCAATTTCTGGTCTAAATCAATTAAAATACTATGGAGAAAACTCTTTCTCTCTTTAGAACAGAAGTAAGATAATGCTTGGAGAATCATGGGAGACAGTTAGGCTCTAAGAGGGTGGAAACCTGCAGGTCCCTCATCTCTGCTCTCAGTCAGCCTTGACTGAGAGAAAGGCAGATGAATGAGATGTAGGTTTCAAAACCTTAATCAACTTGGACTATGGAACTCCAATTCACAATCCACTGTGATTCTTCTTAGCCCTCAGGAGAGGCAAATGACAAGAAAATAATAGAATTTCAGGGGTTTAGTCTAAACAGCATCTCAGAGCTATCCCATGGTTAATACAGCTTCAGTGCAGTTTTCTTCTCTAGCTACCTTATCAGGCAGGGAGAACTGCTGTTGATAACGAGACCCTAGTGATTCTGTATCATCCTCACACACCTGACATGGCTTGATCAGATACCGAATGCTTCACTTAGGCAGGAAAGTAAAGTAAAATGTTTTTCAAGATTCATAAAAATTTTACGTTTTTTTTTCCCATGGCTAATTTCAACCTCAGTTGCTATACCAGTGTTTTAGGGAAAAAAATGATACACAAAGGAGAACCAGACACAATGTCTCCTTGAGGCCTGTGTCCAGTAAATAGAGTGGGAAGTGTTCTAGACCAAGCATGATTATGGGCTGGGAGGTGCTGTAGTAAAACGTACCCTATCTGTTCCTGTATACGTGTGTCTCCTTTGTGCTAAGTGGGCTTTATTGGTTCATATCCTAAAAGGAGAAGTCAATTTACTCTGTAGGAAATGGTCCATTATGTAGGTGAGTGTTCTCTGAATATATTCTCACTGTCTGTCATTCATGGAAGAGGCAGAGTTCTCAGACAGAGGCTTTCAGCAGGAAGGACAGAGAACTCCTGTTACTCTCAGGGCCTCTCTGGATTCTACTTTAAGGCAGTAAGATGTCTGACTCACCTGTGGACACTTACTAGATGTCAGACATTCTCAATATGGTATTTCCTTTAATACTCTCAGTCCCAAAATGGAAAGAGTTATTATCCCCATTTTTACAGAAGGGCAAACTGAGACTCTGATAGATGAAGAATTTTATAACTAATAAGAGACGATCCAGGGGCCCGGGACCAGGTCTGCTTTAGCACATAGTCTTCACTCTTAGCTTGTGAAGGAGCTGGGTGAAAAGTTGATCGTTACTTAGTTCAAGGCTCTCTTTTTCCGTGTTTTCTAGAAGTCTTTACTGAAGTCCAGAATGAATGCCTCTTTTTTCCCAGCTTTACTACAGGGAATTCAAAAATAGGAGAAAGCCTCTCTTATACCCATCCGCACCGGTCTATGATGGCAGCAGGGATGGTAAGTGAGACATCCCAAGGGAACAGGGAAGCTTAGAAGATTTGGGGTTGTGACTGTGTCACCTCTTCTTCCTTGTCCATCTTTGATAATTTAGAGAGATGGCAATTTTCCCCTAAAGAGGCTTTGAAAATGTCCTTTGATATAACTGAGCTCTCCCACTTTTTCATCATTGTATGTAGCCATGAGAGTCATCATCGCCCTTGTTTCTCCATTTCTGTCAGTTTCCCCTTTCACGTGTGATTCTTAGACTGCCTGTATCAGAATCACCTATGGTGCTTAAGGAAAATGTGGATTTCAGGCCTGGGGTCTGCATTTAACCAGCTCTTCACTTGATGATTATGCTCAATGTCTGACAGCCTTTTCACTAAACTACATTTTCCAAAATGTCTGTAGCAGACCCAGAAGTTATGGGATATTAATAAGCATTATGTAAAAAAGGACACATGGAAGAGGGGTCTATGGCAGGCGATCTGTAAAGAGCTCAAAATCTAGCTGTGGCCTGTTTCTGTATAGCCTGTAAGCCAAGAATGGATTTGATATTTTTAAAATGTTGTACTAAAAAAAATATACAATATCAGATTTATATCTGATGGTTTCTCACTAGCCACACATGCCAGAGACCATATATAGCCAGAAAAACTAAAATATTTACTATCTGACCCTTTACAGAAAAAGTTTGCTGACCTCCTCTCTGTGGTCAAATGAATTTCAGAAAGTGTTGAAAAAAATTAAACATTTCTGGGGTGCTGTTGTATGATCTAAATGCTGGGTGTATTCAGTTTGCTATTATGTATATTATAATTTAATCAGAAGTTTAAAAAACATTAAAGAAGTTTCTTGATTGCAGGAAGACTTGGCACCTTTAACACACACACCGATGTGCACTGGGAGGATGTATGACATTTCTCAATCTTGTTTGAACACAGAATTCCCCCTCTTTTTGTTTTGAATTTTTAAAATAGAGCATATTGTGGAACTAGTTCTCTGTGAAATATGTTCTGAGCAATACGTTTCTAAACAAGTTCATTCCGATTCAGATTTGACAATCCATTTCCCTCGAATCATTCATCATAATATTTTCCTTTATCTTGGTCAGGAACACCATTCCTTCTCCTTTTATACTCCATGGATTCAAATCATTCTTCAAGATTTTCTGTTCAAGCCCTCTCTCTTCCAAAATCCACTTACCATCTTCTACGTTAATCACAGGGACAGAAAACTTTGAACCCTGTGGAATAATTTACTACTAATTTTAAGGACAATACTGAACCTAACTTCATCTTATTTTCATGACATGGTGTGGAGAGAAAATCATTGCATGGAAATATGAGAAAAGCTATGTTTCTGGCTCATGTCAACCACTAACGAAGTGGGAGGCCTGAGTAGTTCACTTTTCTACCCTGGCCTTTGATAAAATTAATTGTTGGCCTAGATATTCACTTCAAGGTTCCTTGCAGATCCAACATTCTGTAATGTTCTGGGATTGTAGAATTCCAGGAAAGGGAGTGAGATGAGGCAAGTCCATTCAAGTTGATAATTGATTTATATCTGATGATTTCTCACTGGCCGCACAGCCAGTTGGTACTGCTAAATTGTGGTTACGATACAGACTTTAAAAGCACTCTAATTGATACTTAATTTTATTTGGTGAACAAAAGTCATATTTTTACACAGCGGCAGATTAAAAATCAAAGATTTTCTTCATCTTGTTAAGTGGATTTTCTTCTTCATGAGTGAGTCTGGCAAGCCTTTGATCATGGACTTGGACAAAGTGTTGGTATTTTTATGCCGTCTAGAAAGCCCCAGCTGTCTGAGACACTCTGCCCCCAAAGTCTCATAAATCTGATTTGATCACTTTTAATTTATTTCCCGGATAAAGCCATTGACTGTGGGAGTGAAAAGAGTTGCTTTTTACTCTACAGAAAGGTCATGAACTTCAATTTGTGGGCCTCTATTTTTTTATTTGATACCATTGGCATGAAATTGCAGCCATATTCTCACGGTGCCTCCTAATCCTACCATCATCTCTAGCTGACTTTCTGCTGAATTCCCAATAGAGGCTTCTCCAGACAGTTCTCTCTTCTCCTCGAGCGTCAGCCCTTCTAGCCCTCTTAGCCCAGCAAGGGAGCAAACCTTTCCTGTTTGCCATCTCAGCGCTCCTAGAGTATCCAATGACTTCTCCCATCCTCACTCATTCATTCACTTAACACTTCACCAATGTTCAGTCTGCCAGGTACTATGAACCAGGCACAGTTCTTCCCCTTAAGGGACCCCTACTCTGGTGGTTATTGTGAACCCCAAATATCTGAGACACAGGTCTCAGTCTATTTAGAAAGTTTATTTTGCCAAGGTGGAGGACACGAACCCACGACACAGCCTTGGGAGGTCCTGACAGCATTTGCCCAAGGTGGTCGGGGACAGCTTGGTTTCATACATTTTAGGGAGACATGAGACATCAATCAATATATGTTAGATGTACATTGGTTCTGTCCAGAAAGGCGGGACAACTTGAAGCAGGGAGGTGGCTTCCAGGTTACAGGAGGTGAGTGACCAATGGTTGCATTCTTTTGAGTTTCTGATTAGTCTTTCCAAAAGAGGCAATCAGATATGCATCTATTCTCAGTGAGCAGAGGGATGGCTTTGAATAGAATGGGAGGCAGGTTTACCCTAAGCAGTTCCCAGATTGACTTCTCTCTTTAGGTTAGTAATTTTTGGGCTCCAAGATGTATTTTCCTTTCATAGAAGTCAGAAAGGATAAAAACACCAGTAAAAGTATAATATACAGTCTGTGAGTACCAGAGAGGAAGCATGTACTTTGCTTAAATAGGAGAATCAAGGAAGTTTTCCTGTAAAGAGCTATGAGTTGTGTCTGAAAAGGGTAATTCAGAGTTTACTAGAGACAATTGGGGGACTGACACTCCAGGTGGAGAGAAAAGTGTGTGCAAAACCTCGAAAGCATGAGAAAGGGTGGCATAATCAGAGAAGGAAGGAGAGGGTTAGAAGGAGAATGTATTGGGGAAGTGTTGGGAGATGAGCTGGAAAATCTGGTAGGGGTGCCATCATCTGGGAGGAGGAAGGACCTTCCCTCCCCTGGGCTCCTGGCCCCACTCTCTTCAGTCTCAACAGTATCCTTTCTGAGTTCTTGTCTTCTCTTCCAACCCACAGATAGGCTTAAATCTTATCTTTAAAACACACACACACACACACACACACACACACACTACACACAAACACAAAACACACACACACACACACACACACACACACACACACACTACAAGGGCCTTCCCACCCCGGGCTCCTAGCCTCACTCTCTTCAGTCTCAACAGTATCCTTTCTGAGTTCTCGTCTTCTCTTCCAATCCACAGATAGGCTTAAATCTTATCTTTAAAACACACACACACATACACACACACACACACACACACACACACTACACACAAACACAAAACACACAAACACACACACACGCACCCCACTTTCACTCCATTCTGATTTAAGATTGCACTTCATGGTTCTCAGTATCTAGTTTACAAAGTCCTTGAAAGAACAGTCTGTCTTACTTTTTTTACTTTGTCGCCTCCTATACTTTTCATCTTATTGTAATCTGGTTTGAGAAAAGATGCGGAGTGTATTTAGGTGTACCAACTGCTGTGGTCTGAATGCGTTCCCCTAAACTAATAGGTTGAAACCTAATTCCCAATGTGAGGGTATTAGGAGATGGAGTCTTCGGGAGGTGATAGTCATGAGGGTGAAGACCTCATAAGTGGGATTCATGCCCTTATAAAAAGGAACCCACAGAGATCCCTGTCTTTTTCCATTATGCAGCCTATATAGATTTGTTTCCTCCCTGAATATATTTTAATTTACTTAAAATGAGTCTGTCATCTTTTTCTGAACAATTCTATAAGGCTGATGGGTGCTTTAATTCCAAGGCTATGGTGGGAGGTTACCAAAGGCCATGAGAATGCGCATTTGACACAAAGACTGAAGCAGAAATGAATTTTCCGTTATCCCAACTCCAAGAGGAAATGCGCACTATTGGGAAAGCAGAAGAAGAGAATGAGATTGAGAAAGAGGTTTCACACTGTCGGGGGGGAAAATGCTATCAGGGCTGCGTGTTATCTTTGCAGAAGCTGTGCAATTGTTCCAGCTAGTTACAAACATTTAATAGGTGTTACTATGTCTAGCCATTGGAATACTGAGTTGCAAACACATTTTCTGAACTCATGGGGTCACAGTCTGGCAAGACAAGCCGCAATATTAGAAACGGAAATTTAGCAGTTTTCTAGACACCTAGATGAAGGAGTGCACAGATTGCCAAGTGACAAGTGTATGTGAAGTAGGTTTGGATAGATGAGGTGTCTTGAACTGTGTCTTGAAAAACAAATGGAAGCCCAGGCAGCTGAGGGAGTGAGGATATTCCAGGATGAGGAAATAGGATGTCTAAAATCACAGAGGAGATAAGAGAAGGTGGTGCATCCAGGGAACTGTAGTTAGTTTTATTGCTTGTTGTGGCAGAACCTTAAGATAGAGAAGTGGCCAGAGGCTGTATAATGAAGAGCTTTAAGGTCCATGCATAATAGATTGGATTTTTATCTTTTAGTGATAAGAGCCACTGAGGGATGTTAATTTGGGAAGTAATACTGATGCAGGATTTTTCTCACCCCCTTTGCTGGACTCCCTGTCTATTTGGCTCACTATGCTCAGCCCCCTGAGGGAGGGAGCACATGAGCAAGTGAGTGTGGGATCCAGCTGGCTGCTCTGGGCTCCGACATAGGAACAGGCTCCACGCAGGGCCCGTGGTCAGACCAGGTGTGTCACCTTGAGGGGAACACAGTGGTGCCCAAGCAAGGGTGCCCATGACCCTGAAACCCCAGAGGGGGTGTTAGTGTGCTAATTAGCTCTTTTAGTTCTGCTGTCCACAGTCTGATGGATGACAGTGTGTTAGCAGCTCAGCTGGCCTCTGGCCCCCTTGTGTGGGGTGGCTGCCTTCCGCTGGCGAGGGCAAAGGGCAAGTGTGACAGCCTTTCTTTGTACCCTCACTTGGTGGGTCCCAAGCTTTTGTTCAGAGTCCAAGAAGAATGAGGTCACATTAACAATTGAAGGATGGTGGGGGCAAAGAATTTTATTGAGCCATGAAAACAGCTCTCAGTGGAGAGGGGAGGTGGAGAGAGGATGGGAAGGACATGTTGTCTTTCCCAAAGTCAGGTCATCTCTCTCTGTTTTCTGACTGAGTCTGGGGCCTTTATAGGCACAGGACTGAGACAGGGTGGGCCTCAGGTGGTACTGGAAAAGGCAACATTTAATTGGTTGAAAGGCATTATTCAAAAAGAACCAATTGGGAAAGAGTGGGCAAACAGGAATGGAAGTTCTTATTCTGGTCTGAGGTTTTACCTGGGACTGTCTTTGGCTTGTAGGTTGGATTTCACAGGGGACCCACCCCTGAGTGCCTAGGATTTCTGTCTCCTGCCTCTATCAATATAACTAGAAATGTGATTGTAACTGATCATTATGAGTCATCTTTTCCCTACCTTACTTTTGATATTTCTCCATAATCTTTATACAAGTGGTCCTTGACTTATGATCAAGCTACATCCCAATAAGCCCATCATCAGTTTAAAATATTTAAGTCAAAAATGCATTTAACATACCTACCTAACCTACTTCCTCTGGGTAGTAAGAAAAAAAATAATCTAACCTACCAAGTGTCATAGCTCAGCTGAGCCTACCTTAAATGTGCTCAGAAAACTTACATTAACCTACAGTGGGGCAAAATAATCTAACACAAAGCCTGTTCCATAATAAAGTATTAAATTTCTCATGCATTTTATTGAATACTGTATTGAAAGTGAAAAATAGCATGGCTTGCTGCTGCTACTCAGCAGTATGAGAGGGTCTTGTACTGCGTAGCACTAACATAGGAAAAGAGCAAAATGAAAGTTTGAAGTATGCTTTCTACTAAATTCATATCACTGTTGTAGCATTATGGAGTTAAAAAACCATTAAGAATCTGTGCTCAGATTGTTGTTCTTCGCTGAAATATGATACCTTTATTCACTCTGGTCCTATCCCTGACCCCACCCAAACTGCCATTCTGCTTAGTTCTTTTGTTCAGTGACTAGTTCTGTCAGCCCTCTCTCTCTAGACCAGAAATCTTCTCTGTTTCTCATCCTCACATTGAATTTACTGATTCTCATTCTTTTTTTTTTGTTGTTGTTTTTGTTGAGATGGAGCCTTGATCTGTCACCAGGCTGGAGTGCAGTGGCATGATCTTGGCTCACTGCAATGTCTGCTTCCTGGGTTCAAGTGATTCACCTGCCTCCACCTCCTGAGTAGCTGGTACTACAGGCAGGAACCACCACGCCCAGCTAGTTTTTTTTTTTTTTTTTTTTTTTTTTTGTATTTTAGTAGAGATGGGGTTTCACCATGTTGGCCAGGATGGTCTTAATCTCCTGACCTAGTGGTCTGCCTGCCTCAGCCTCCCAAGTGCTGGCATGACAGATGTGAGCGACCATGCCTGGCTGATTCTAATTATTTCATAGGTCTCACATTCATTTTCATATTGTCTCCCCGACTGATTTTCTGATTTTAGGTTCTGGTCATTTCCTTTCTGGTTAAGGCAACACACACTGAACTGTTCTCTTGGTCTTGGGTATCCTTTATACCACTGCCTGTGTGAGCCTTATGATGTGGAATCTGATCATTTCATGACACTAGTTAAAATCACTGCTCTTCAGAAAGTAGGTTGCTGCAGCCCCTGCTGAGTGGGTAGACAGGGGTCACTGGTCAAGAGTGTGGGTGAGAATCAAATCCCACTTTCCAGGAAATTGGAAATAAACTTGAGAACCATGAGCCAGCCTCTGTGAGTAACTGAACTGAGCAGTAAGAAAATAGGATCTGGCAGCCCCATTTAGCCTTTTTACATGTGGAACAAGAAAATTGCTCTGTATAGAAACCATGCAGAGAGAAGAGGGGGTAAGAGACCATGAGTGTACAGAGAGTGAGGGACTCAGTAATGTGTGGGTCTGTGGCTTTGTTTGGAGGAAGTGTGTTTAGTTGCTGGAACCCGGCTTTCTGGGGGTCTGTCTACATTCCCTGACTTTGAGTTTGTTTTGATATTTCTCTTAAAAAAAAAACTACTTTTGCTTAAAGTTGCTCAAGTAAGTTGTTTCTTACATCCAAAGACCCTTAAATGGAGACCAGTGGAACTCACTTTGTATTCAGGTACCCCATTCCCAAAATCTGTGGTTTCCCTATAGCCCAGTAGCTTGCCCAAGATAATGCTGATTCCAGTGCTACCTTGAATTGAAGCAGATTCTGGCACACTTCTCATTGCACACTATTGCCTCTCCAGGATTGTGGCCAAGAACTGAACGTCACAATTTGGGGCAGGCTTTTAATGTGCCTGTAGCTCTTTTTCATCATAAATGGTTGGCTGTTACTGTTATGCAGAGCTGTTGATGATGTCAGAGGTTTTGGATATCTCCATGGAAGTCACAATTTCACAGAAACTTGGAGATTCATTTGTTTATTTAACATTAATCTAATGCTACTATTTGAAAGAACTGTGTTTGGCATAGGAGATACAAAGAAAATAAAATACAATCCCTGACCTCAAAGGACTGTTAGGCTTTTAGGGAATAAATAAATGTAAAAAGTAGGAAAAAGAGAGAGAGATTATATTATCAGTAATGAAATGGAAGCCTAGAATAAGGGATGTGATTTAATCAAAGATTTAATTGTAATCTCTCTGTTTTTTCCATGCTGAATATATATCCTATTTGGGCACTAAATCATTCTAAATTCTTTGGCTCAATTGGAATAGACAATGGTGGAAAATTAGAGGTTTGTGTTATTCTCTTTTAAGAGAATATGGAATCCAGCATTTTTGGAAACTGTGCAAGCATTAAGATTGCCAGCCATTAGGCCTACTTTGGGGAATAACCATTTCAGTTCTACAGGGTCATCCTACTTAGTGAAAATGAAAAAAACTGATGCAAAAGACTCCCTAAATTGCCTAATCAGTTGATTTCTGGTAACAGTGAAATGCAACTAGGTCAACAACAACATAGTATCAGTCTTAGGGAGGCCACATGAGACTACTGTTACCCTGGACTCACTGCTTTTTGTGAAATTTGGACAAAGTATATTGGAAAATAGAAGTAAAATGTCAGCAGAGAGGCAGCAAGAGATACTGAAAAAACAATTTGAAAGTTCTGACAACTAGCTAGGCTGGATAGTGAGATGGCAAGGGTAGGGTGGATAGACAGGAAGAAGGCATTTTGAAGAGGTGTCATCTTTGCTGTGGGAACTCCTAGCAAAACTGCTGGCAGCTCTACCCATGCCTTAGGACTTGGAAGGGCTGTCCTGAGTTTAACCTAGGTGGAGAAATTAAATGACCCCTGAGAGGAGACAAGATCAAAATGGAGAGAGCAACTGGGTATGTTGGATGTGAAGAAGGCAATAGCAGCTATGCATGATGTAGAAAAAGAGGCGATAATGTTAGTAATCTCAAGAGCTCCTTGGGATTATTCAGGGCTGAGTTTGGGAGTATAGTATGCATTCAGTAAATGGGACTTAAAGAAGACTTCACGTGCCGGACATCAGGCAGGGAAACACTAAATACTAATTTGGAACCAAAGATGCAGTCCTTAAGATTCTGTTTCTGAATATATGCTAAATGTATAGGAATTCCGTTTTGTCTGTGTTATTTGCATAGAATGAACACAGGATTTCTTTGAATTGCACAGGATATTCTGAGATGAGCTGAAATCCTGAAACATAGTATTTTAGCTATCACCTCTGGACCCTCTGTTATTTTTTCTAGCCACCAGACTCCCTGTTCACCATAGGCAATTTCATTTACTCTTGACAATTCTATACTGATTGGATCCTTTCAAAATGTGAGAAACAGGGATATATTCAGTTTGCTGGTAAATGGGAGTTAAACATTTAGTATAAAAAATTCAAACTTAAACTTGTTGTAGAGAGACTAGAATAAAGCTCCTGTACCTATCATAATTTCTTCGTTAATTCTCTACCGCTGTAGTTTTATCTACACCCTTTCTCATATCTCCTATCATACAATAGGACTATTCTGAAGCAAATCCCAGATATCTTGTCTTATGGAGAATTTAAAAGATAAACCTAAACATTTATTTAATAACATGAAGTATCCATTCAGGGTTCAAATTTCTCCCTTTCTCTGTCCCTAACCCCTTCTCTCTCTCTCTCTCTCTCTCTCTCTCTCTCTCTCTCTCTCTCTCTCTCACACACACACACACACACACACACACACACACACACACACACACTTTCTCTCCCTTTCTCTGTTTCTCTGTTTCTCTCTCTCTCTCACAGAGTTCAATTAGATCAGCATCTAAAGAAGGTTCATATATTGCATTTAGATGATATATCTATTAAGTATCTTTTGATTTATAGTTTCCACTTCTTTGTATGATTTCCTTAAAATATATTTGTTGATGAAACAGTCATTTTTTCCTATGAAATTTTTCATACTCTGACTTTTGCTGGTTGATCTCCATGGCATCATGAAACATGTTCCTCTGTCCTTCCATTTCCTGTGGTTTCATGTAATTAGTACTTAGAGCTAAATCTTGATGTGATTCAGATTCATAATTTTTTATAAATAAAATCAACTCATAGGTGGTGGTGTATATGTCCATAAGAAAATAACAGTATCTAGTCTGTCTTTTGATGATGTCAATGTATTAGCTTCCTTGGACTACCAAAACAGAATACCAAAGACTGTGTGGCTTAAACAACAGAAACTTATTTTCTCACAGTTCTAGAGGTTCAAAGTCTTAGACCAAGATGCCAACAAGGTTTGTTTCTGGTAAGACCTCTTCCTGGCTTCTAGGTGACTACTTTCTCATTGTTCCCTCATGTGGCCTTTTCTGTGTGTGTGCTTGAAGTTGGAACTCTGGTGGTGTAGCTTCCTTTTCTCATAAGGACACTCATTTTGTTGGATTAGGGTTCCATGCCCTTATTTAATCTTAATTGCCTCCTTAATGTAATTAGGGCCTGTGATGGTTCGAATGTCTCTTCCAAAATTCATGTTGAGATTTAACTACTGTTGTAATGGTATTAAGAGATGGAACTTTAAGAAGTGATTAGATCATGGGGAATTTGCCCTCATGAATGGATTAATTCTTTTATCATGTGAATTTTCCCCCTTTATGTCTTTCTGTCTTATGCTTATGCCTTTAGCATGTGGTGCTTTCCACCATGTTATGATACAGCAAGAAGGCCCTCACCAGATGTGGCTAATTAATCTTGTACTTCTCAGCCTTCAGAACTGTGAGCCAAATACATCTCTCATTTCTTTTTTTTTTTTTTTTTTTTAACAAACTACTCAGTCTGTGGTATCCTGTTACAGCAGCAGAAAATGGATTAAGACAGAACCTATTTCCAAATACAGTCACACTGGGATCCAGAGCTTCAATATACAAGATTTGTGGGGATGAAATTTTGGCTATAGCAATTAATAAGCCTATCCCTATAAGGAGTTTGCAAGAAGGTGATATTCCTATTCCTTCTTTATTTGTAATCTGAAATACCTCTATAGGAAAAAAAATTCTTCAATACCTACCTGATTGCTTTGAGGCCCAGTTCATAAAAAAAAAAAGGCAGGTCCCCCCCTCCACCCAAGATGGCAGATTAGAAACTTTTAGCATGCCTTACCTACTTGGAAATAGCAGGATAGTTCATAAAGGTCTACTCTATGAGCTTTAATTCAAGAACAAAAATGGGAATCCAGTGAAATTACAAAGGACATCACTAATTTCAAGGAGGAGAATGCCAGCAAACAGCTCTAGTGATGGTGTCTGGCGGATAATGATGAGTGAAACCTGAGTACATGAGAGAGGCAGACAGCCTTGTCTGTGACTCGTCTTTCCACTGGGAATCCAAGTGTATTAGTCGGTTCTCACACTGATATCACAAACTCCCTGGGTAATTTATGAAGAAAAGAGGTTTAATTGATTCACACTTCCACAGGCTGTACAGAAAGCATGGCTAGGAGGTCGCAGGAAACTTACAATCATGGCAGAAGGCAAAGGGGAAACAAGCATGTCTTACCATGGTAGAGCAGGAGAGAAAGAGAGCGAAGCGAAAAGTGCTACATACTTTTTATTATTTATTATTATTATTATTATTATTATTGAGACAGAGTCTTGCTCTATTACCCAAGCTAAAGTGCAGTGGCGTGGTCTCGGCTCACTGCAACATCTGCCTCCCAGGTTCACAGGTTCACATGCAGGCACGTGCCACCATGCTTGGCTAATATTTTTGTACATTTAATAGAGATGGGGTTTCACCCTGTTGACCAGGCTGGTCTCAAACTCCTGACCTCAAGTGATCTTCCTGCCTCAGCCTCCCAAAGTGCTAGGATTACAGGCATGAGCCACCACACCTAGCTTTGCTGCATACTTGTAACAACCAGATATCATGAGAACAACAAGGGAGAAGTCTGCCCTCATGATCCAATCTCCTCCCACCAGGTCCCTCCCCCAACACTGGGAATTAGAATTTGACATGAGATTTGGGTGAGGAGAACACAGAGTCAAACCATATCACCCAGCAACTCAGGCTGAGGTACAGCACTATGTTTCTCCCAAGCCCTGTAACTATCAGGGAAAGGCTTGAATAGGCCATGAGGGAAAGACACAGGGGAAAGCTGCAGACACATTCCCAGACCCAGGATTGAGATCAGGATGCAGTTTTTAATCTGGGCACATACAAAGCCAGCCATTTCTTTCTTTCTTTTTGTTTTTGAGACACAGAGTCTCACTGTCACCCAGGCTGGAGTGTCGTACGATCTCGGCTCACTGCAACCTCCACCTCCTCAAGGGATTCTCCTGCTTCAGCCTGCCAAGTAGCTGGAACTTTAGGCACCCACCCCCATGCTTAGCTAATTCTTTGTATTTTAGTAGGGATGAGGTTTCACAGTGTTAGCCAGGATGGTCTCGATCTCCTGATCTCATGATTCGCCTATCTCAGCCTCCCAAAGTGCTAGGATTGTTGGCATGAGCCACCACACCTGGCCAAGTCAGCCATTCTTTGACTACCCAGCACATGGCCACACAATGTCAGGCCAGAGATTGGAGCACCCATTCTGGAATGGGACAGGAGCCTCCACAGCCAGAACTGTGGAAGGCACTTCAACAGCAGGCATTAGAATTGTGCTGTCCCTCATTGCAAGCCAGAGCTGGAGGAGAAATGCTACAGCAGCAGTTTGTTCTAAGAGGTGAGACTTGCAGCCAGGGACAGCTTGGAAACCTGGAACTGGTCTGTGTGTACCTTTGCTGGTCACCCTCAGCCTGCTCCCCTGAGATTGTGGTGCAGTAGAACCCTCTGTGCTCCACCGCCCAGTAGAAATCCAGACATTTGTAGCACCCTGGGCTGGCAGTGTAAGCTGCCTCCTCTCCATGGACATAGGTCATGGTGAAATGGGGCTCTCCATGCTCCACACCCAGGCATTCAGAGCGTCTTCTCACCTAGATAAGCATCTTGACACACCCTACCCTTCTTGGGTAGAATTCCTGGTGCAGGGACACCTTCTCTGCTTCATGCTCAGACAGATCTCTAGGCATCTGGAGCATCTGATTCAGCAGCCTGAGCCACCCCACTTTTCCTGGATATGGATCATGGTGCACCTGAGCTTTCTCTGAGCATGCCTAGGCAGATCTCCAGGTATTCAGAACACCTGCTTGCCTGGCCCATTAGTCTGAGTCACCCCACCCCACCTGTGCAGATATCTGGGTGTAGAGGGGGCACTGTCTGCTACATGCTTAAACAGATCTCCAGGCATCTAGAGCACCCACTTTTGCAGATTAGGAGTTTATGCCATATCCGATCCCCATGCAGAGAACTTGAAGAGCTAAGTAAATTTCCCAGCTCCATGCCTGGGCACCTTTCTGGGTGCTTGGTGGCTGCCCACTGGATTCTCCCTTGGTACTGGTGCTTATGCCTGGCATGAGGGAACTGTAGGTGGACCCCCTGGTCCAGCCCTGCCCATCATGGTCCCAAGCCACCAGTAGTTGAACATGGAGCTCAGACCACTATGCCTTCTGTGAATCAGCCCATTGCCTGAGGAAACAGCTTCTGCTTGTAAACAGGGATCAAGTATATACCCAGGCATGTTGGCCACAGTTAACTTAGTTATAAGTACCATCTACTGACGTGTAGATCAAACTGCACAGCCCAATATAAAACCTGCTTTAAAAAAGTGTATAGGGCTATAGAAGCAAGGCCAAAATACTGTATCCAGCATTCTCTACAGTCACATTCCCTAGGGAGTGAGGGAAAAGGAAAAGGAAGGGAGAAAATAATATTATAGGGAAAGAAAGAAAAAGAAAAAATTCTACCTGTATAAAAATAACTACAAAAATTAGAAGTGCAAGTCGCTCCAGGTGATAAGGAACCAGCACAGGAGTTCTGGTACCATGAAAAATCTGAATGTGGGGACAAAACAAAGAGATCACATTAACTGGCCCAGCAAGGGTCCCTAACCAAAATGCAAATTCAGAAAGGACAGATAAACAATTCAAAGCATGGATTGCAAGGAAGGTCTCTGACATCCAAGACAAAGTTGGACATCAACACAAACTTCTAAAGCAATCCAGGAAATGAAGAAATAGATAGACATCTTAAAAATAAATCAACC
Source organism: Plecturocebus donacophilus (assembly GCA_004027715.1). Taxonomy (NCBI): domain Eukaryota; kingdom Metazoa; phylum Chordata; class Mammalia; order Primates; family Pitheciidae; genus Plecturocebus; species Plecturocebus donacophilus. The sequence continues at coordinate 13,166 of PVKP010023415.1, read as the reverse complement.
AGAGCTTCTGGAATTGAAAAACTCAATGAATTTCAAAATACAATTAACTGAAAGCTTTAGCAATAGACTGAATCAATCAGAGGAAAGAATTCCAGAGCTTGAAGACCAGTCTTTCAAACTAACCCAGTCAGACAAAAAAAAAAAAGAATTAAAAACACCAGTCTTCAAGATATATGGTATTATGTTAAGCAACCAAAGCTATGAATTATTGGCATTCCTGAGAGAGAAGCAGATAAAGTAACAACCTGGGAAACATATTGAGGAAATAATTCAATAAAAATTTTCTTATCTTGCTAGAGAGGTAGACCTTCAGGTACAAAAAATCTAGAGAACATGTGGGAGATACCGTACAAAACTAACACCACCAAGGCATATAGTCGCCAGACTGCTCAAGGTCAATGCTAAAGAAAAAAATCTTGAAGGCAGCTAGAGAAATAGGTCAGATTATGTGCAAAGGGAATCCCATCAGGTTAACAGTGGACCTCTCAACAGAAACTTTACAAGCAAGGAGATATTAGGGGCCTATTTTTAGCATTATTAAAGATAAGAAATTTCAACCAAAATTTTCATATCTCATCAAACTAAGCTTCATAAGCAAAGGAGAAATAATATCTTTTCCAGACAAGCAAGTGCAAAGGGAATTTGCTACCACTAGACCCTTACAAGATATCCATAAGGGAGTTCCATGCAACAAACATGGAAACAAGAAAGATACCTGCTACCATAAAAACACATTCAAGTATATAACCCACAGATCCTATAAAGCAACTGCACAATAGAAACTACAAAGCAACCAGATAACAACTTCATGATAGAATCAAAACCTCACATATCAGTATTAAACTTGAGTGTAAATGGTCTAAGCACTTCACTTAAAAGGTACAGAAGGGTGAGCTGGGTTAAAAAAAGCAAGACCAATCCATCTACTTTCTCCAAGAGACCTACATTGCATGTAGTAATACACATAGGCTCAAAGTAAAGCATTGGAGAAACATCTACCATGCAAACAGAAAAAAAAAAAAAGAACAGGAATCACTATTCTTATATCAGATAAAACAGACTTTAAACCAACTACAGTAGGTTTAAAGGACAAAAAGGGCATTATATAATGATAAATGGTTCAGTTTAACAAGAACACATAACTATCTTAAATATATATATATGCAACTTTGGAACCCAGATGTATAATACAAGTACTTCAAGACCTACAAAAAGACTTAGACAGCTACACAATACCCCATTAACAGCATTAGACAGACTATTGAGGCAGAAAACTAACAAATTCTGGACTTAAATTCAACACTTAACCAATTGGACTTAATAGACATCTACAGAATAAACTACCCATCAACCAAGATATATATATTCTTCTCATCTGCATTCCAAGATTGACCACATGCTTTGCCATAAAACAAGTCTTACATGAATTTTAAAAATTGAGTTTATACCAACCATACTCTTTAATAACAATGGAATAAAAATATAAAGTGATACACAGAAGCTCTCTCAAAACCACATAATTACAAGGAAATTAAACATTCTTCTGAATGACTTTTGGGTAAATAACAAAATTAAGGCAGAAATCAAAAATCTGAAATAAGTCCACAACTTACCAAATTGTCTGGCATGCAGCAAAAGAAATGTTAAAAGAAAAGGTTATAGTGTTAAATGCCTATCTCAAAAAGAGAGACCTCAAATTAACAATCTAACATCAAGCCTAGAGGAACTAGAAAAATAAGAACAAACTAGGCCCAATGCTAGCACTAGAAAAAAATAACTAAAATCAGAGAACAGAATGAAATTGCAGAACAGAATGTAATTGAAACCCCAAAATCCATGCAAAAATAAAAAAAAATTAAAACTTGGTTTTTTGAAAGGATAAACAAGATTGATTAACAACTAGCTAGATTAACAGAGAAAATTCAAATGAGCACAATCAAAACAAAAAAGGTGGCATTACAACCAATCCCACAGAAATACAAAAGATTCTCAGAAATGATTCTGATCACCTCTATGTATGCAAACTAGAAAATATAGAGAAAATAGATAAATTACCAGGAACACATGATTTCCCAATATTGAATCAGGAAGAAATTGAAACTCTGAACAAAACAATATTGAGTTCCAAAACTGAATCAGTAATAAAAATCCTACGAACAACAAAAAAGCCCCAGACTAGTTGGATTTACAGCCACATTCTACCAGATATACAAAGAGCTGGTGCCAATTCTACTGAAACTATTCTAAAACATTGAGGAGACAGATTCCTCCCTAACTCATTCTTTAAAGCCAGCATCATACATGCCAAAACTTTGCAAAGATACGACAAAAAGAGAAAACCACAGGCCAATATTCTTGAGGAACATAGCCACACAAATCCTCAACAGACCATTAGCGAACCAAATCCAAAAGCACATCAAAAAGTTAATTTACCATGATTGAGTAGGCTTCACTGCCTAAAGATGGCAACAATAACTACTACTAGATAGGGGAAGAAGGGGGAGGGAAAGTGTTGAAAAACTGTTGGGACTAATCTCAGTACTTGGGTGATGGGATCATTTGTATTCCAAATCTCAGTATCACACAATATTCCAGGTAGCAAACCTGCATATATACCCCATGAATTTAAAATAAGAGTGGAAAACAAAGGGCAAGAAGAATGTTTTATTTTCTTTTAATTAGCAATATTCAGAATAGTGGATTAGTTCCTAGCATCCTCTAAAGTGAACAATGAGGTGTGTGTGTGTGATTATGAACTCAAATAGGGGTGTGTGTGTGTGTGTGTGTGTGTTTTGAGACAGAGTCTCGCTCTGTCACCCAGGCTGGAGTGCGGTGGCACAATCTCTGCCCACTGCAACCTCTGACTCCCAGGTTCAAGTGATTTTCCTTCCTCAGCCTCCCAAGTAGCTAGGATTACAGTCATGCTTCACCACACCCAGATAATTTTTGTATTTTTAGTAGAGATGGGGTTTCACCATGTTGGCCAGGATGGTCTCGATCTCCTCATCTTGTGATCCGCCCAACCTTGGCCTCCCAAAATGCTGAGATTATAGGTGTGAGCCACCATGCGCAGCCAGATGTGTTTTTATACGTTGCAGTTATTATTCTAATTGGTATGCATATCATCTCACATTTAGCCAATGGGATCCTTTTAAATTGTCCCCTGAGTCCTTCTGACATGACCTTACAATCTTTTTTAATGTCCTTGCTTTTTAGAATGTAAAAATATTTTAGTGTTAATTTGTACATTTCTAACCCCAGATTTAGAATCACCCATTTCCCCAAAAAGGCCTGGCTTCTTTTAGTGAGAAATGACATTTAGACAGCATAATCTAGTTATGAGGGAGCTCAGTGCTACTGGGTTGATTATTGTCTCTAGGTCTTTTTAATGAGAAGAGACCTAGAGACAATAATCAATATTTTTAAAAAGAAAGTATTTGATGAAGTCATATTTCCAATCCAAATTTAGAGATTGCCTTTAATTTCATTTTGGTTTAATTTTACTTTATAATTTTATAAAACTTTTACATGGTTCAAAATCAAATTATGAAACAAGGAAAATGTAGAGAAGTTTATCTTCTATTTCTCTGCCTCCATCCTGTTTTCTTTTCCTAATTTTGTTTATAGGCATACCTTATTTTATTGTACATCACTTTATTGTGTTTTTCAGATACTGCATTTTTTTTCCTTTCTTTCTTAATTAAAGGCTTGACGCAATCCTGTGGTAAACAAGTCTATTGGCACCATTTTTCCAATAGCGTATGCTAAGTTGTGTCTCTGTCATATTTAGTCAGTCTTATAATTTTTCAGATTTATTCATTATTATTGCATCTGTTATGGTGATCTCTGATCTTTGATGTTACTATTATGTTTTTTTTTGGGTCCCATGAACCATGTCCACATAAGATAGTGAAGTTGATGGATAAAATGTGTGTTCTGACTGCTCCATTGACCAGCTATTCCTTCATCTCTCTCTTCAGTCCTCCCTATTTCTTAAGACATAATTAGGCTAATTAATAACCCTACAGAGGCCTCTTAAGTGTTCAAGTGAAAGGAAGAATCACATATCTCTTCTTTTACATCAAAAGCTAAAGATGATTAATACGGAAGGCATGTCAAAAGAAATAATTAGCCTAATTATATAGCAAGGCCTATTGTGCCAAACAGTTAGCCAAGTTATAAATGCAAGGGAAAATTTATTTAAAAAAATTAAAAGTTATACTCTAGTAAATACATAAAATAAGAAAGTGAAATAGCCTTATTGCTTATATGGAGAAAAATTTGGTGGTTTACAGAGAAGATTAAGCCAGCCACATCATTCTCTTAATCTAAAGCGTAATCCAGAACAAATTCTTAACTCTCTTCAATTATATGAAGGCTGAGAGAGGTGAGGATACTGCAGAAGAAATGTTTAAAGCTAGAAAATGTTAGTACGTGAGATTTAAGGAAATAAGCTGTATCATAATGTAAAAGTACAAGGTGGAGCAGCAAGTGCTGATGGAGAAGCTGAAGCAGGTTATTCAGAATATCCAGCTAAGGTCACCACTGAAGGTAGCTATGCTATATAGATTTTTAACGCAGATGAAACAGCCTTTTGTGGGAAAAACATGCCATCTAAAGCTTTCATAGCTAGTGAAGAGAAAATGGCTTCAAAATTTCAAAGGGCAGGCTATCTGTCTTTTAGGAGCTAATGCAGCTGGTGACTTTAAATTGAAGTCAATGTTCATTTATTATTCTGAAAATCCTGGGACCCTTAGAATTATGCTACTCTGCCTGTGCTCTGTAAGTGGAGCATAAAAGCCTGGATGACAGCATGTCAGCTTATAGTATAGTTTGCTGACTATTTTAAGCTTACTGTTGAGACCTACTTCTCAGAAGAAAGGATTTATTTCCAAATAAAACCACACATTGACATTATGCACCTGGTTACCCAAGAGCTCTGACAGAGATGTACAGGGCGCTTAATGTTGTTTTCATGCCTTCTCATGCAACATTCATTCTGTAGCCCATGGATCAAGGAGTAATTTTGACTTTTGATTCAAAAGTAAGAAATATATTTTGTAAGGTTATAGCTGCCATAAATAGTGATTCCTCTGACGGACCTGGGCAAAATAAATTGAATACCTTCTGGAAAGGATTCACCATTCTAAATGCCATTGAGAATATTCATGACTCATGGGAGGAGCAGTAGTTTAGAAGAACATGAGTATTAGCAAGAGTTTAGTAGAAAGTTGACTCCAACCCTCACTGATGATTTTGAGGTTTTCAAGACTTCAGTGAAGGAAGTATCTAAAAGTGTGGTGGAAATAGCAAGGGAACTAGAATTAGAACTGAAATATGAAGCATTACTGAATTGCTGCAATCTCATGATAAAACTTGAATGGGTGAGGAGTTGCTTCTTATGGATGAGCAAAGGAAGTGGTTCCTTTAGATGGAGTCAAGTCCTGGTGATGGTGCTGTGAAAATTGTTGAAATGACACAAAAAAAATTTAGAATATTACACAAACGTAATTGGGAAAGCAGTAGCAGGATTTGAGAGAATTGACTCCAAATCTGAAAGAAGTTGTACTGTGGGTAAAGTGCTATCAAATAGCATAGCATGCTACAGAGAAATCTTTTGTGAAAGGAAAGGTTAATTAATGTGGCCAACTTCACTTGTTTTTTTCAAGAGATTGTTACAATCACCCCAGCCTTCAGCAACTACCCTTCTGATCAGTCAGCAGCTATTAACATTGAGGCAAGACCCTCGAACAACAAAAAATTACAAATTACTCACTGTTCAGGTGATCATTTTCTGGCTTATTCTTCAATTTAACCTTTAAAAAATTTTACACCGTTTAATAAAAAAGTACCAGGAGCCACTCCATTTTTTAAATGTAAGAAATACACACAATAGTCTCAGATTCCATATTTTCAAATTTGCCTACATGCTAACATTTATTTGTTACCTTGTAACCTTAAAATCAGTACTTGCAGCACTTTCATGGTCATTCATGGGTACATGTAAAGCACTGTAAAATTGGAATCATTCAATGTGTGTATTCCTAGCTGAGTCAAATAAGGCTCTGTCTTCTCATTTCAGTTCTCAAATGTAAGTAAATATCCTTTTTGCAGTAAATGTATTCTTTTTTTCCCTCAGTTTGTGCTTTTTCTTGGGGATTTCACAGTTAAAATGGCCCCAAAGCATAGGCTGAAGTGCTGTTTGCTGTTACCAAGCATAAAAAGGTTGTTGATGTGTCTTATGAGAAAAACATGTCTTAGATAACCTTCATTTAGGCATGAGTTATAGTGCTATTGGCTGTGAGATCAGCATCAATGAATCAACAACATATATTTAAATAAGATGTCTTGGAAACAGAATCAGACATAAAACAGGGTTATATACTGATCCATTGATTAAAATATTATGACCAGGGCTAACAGGAACCTAACCCTGTATTTCCATTAGGAGCAATGGTTCAGTTACTTACTAATTTAGTGCTCAGTCTGACTTTAGAGAACACAACTACCACAAATAATGAGAGTAATGATACACTGTGTGTGTGTGTGTGTGTATGTGTGTCTGTACTTAGTACTCTTCTTTCTTAAACAATAGCATACTATGTGTACTATTTTTTGCCTTGATTTTTTTTTTTTACTCAACATTAAATCTTAGAGATCATTTCATGGTAGTACATAGAAAAAATCTTTATTCTTCAAGATAGCTATATACCACTGTGTGGATGTACCACAGTTATTCAACCCATCACCTATTGATAAATATTTAAGTTATTTTTCAGTTACAATTTTTACTACTTCACCTTGTGCATACATACAGCTTAGATATTGCCAGATTCCAAAATTCCCCTTCCCTTCCCCTTCCAAAATTCCAGGCCTGTCCCAGGGTTGCACTGTTTTGTTTTCCCACCAGCAGAGAAGTACCCATTTTCCCATAGCCTTGATTAAAAGATGTCTTATTAAACTTTTGAATATTTGCCAATCCGAAAGGAGAGAAATCAAAATATCAAATCTCAGTTTAGTTTTAATTTTCCTTTCTCTTATGATGAGTGAGGGTGAATGTCTTTTTGTATACTGAAGGATCTTTTGTTGTTGCTGTTGTTCGTATCACTAGCCTGGAGGTTTATTTCAAGGATGGTTGGGAAAGTTAGAAAGGTTGTACAATCAGGTCTTCGGAGATCTGGAACATTGTCAGCATGTATAATTCAGCAACAGCAGCATGAGTCTGTCAGAAGCTCTGGGCCCCAGTAACAATTTGAGATGTCTTCTGAGTTCATGACTATGGTGGTTAACTTTATGTATCAACTTGATTGAGTTAAAGGATAGCCAGAGAGCTGGCAAAACATTATTTCTGGTGAATATTTGAGGGTATTTCCAGATGAGATTAGCATTTGGATCAGTAGACTGAGTAAAAACAATCCACCTTTACCTGTTTGAGTGGGCACCATCCAGTCTGTGGAGGGACCTACCTGACTAGAACAAAAAGGTGGAGAAAGAGAACATTCCCTCTCTTCTTGAGCTGAGAAATCTGTCTTCTAATGCCCTTAGACAGAGGCGCTCCGTATTCTTGGGCTTTAGGACCTTGGGACTTAGAGCACAGCCTTCCTAATTCTCAGGCCTTATGACTCAGACTGAATCACACCACTGGCTTTCTTGGTTCTATAGCTTGCAAATGGCATATTTTGGGACTTCTTGGCTTCCATGATCACGTGAGCCAATTCCTACAATAAATATTCTCCTGTATATTTATGTATATCCTATTGGTTCTGTTTCTCTATATAATGCTCACTCTTGCAATGATGCAGCAATTTCAGCTCTATTTTTCTCTCCACAAGCTTCTTCCTATTCATTCCTGACAATTCTTTCTTCTTTTCCCAGCCTATTTGCTTTCAGCTGACTCGTGGCTTTTACTTACCCATGGTACCTCATGGCTTGTGCCTGTTTTCTCTTTTCCTCTCTGGTTCTGCCAGTCCTGCTCTCTGCTCATTTTTTTTTTTTTTTTTTTTTTACATTTGACATTAAAATTTCCCAAGAGTGGACTTAATGGATTGGATTAGCCAGTAACCACTGAGTATAAAGTCGCTGTGGGGCAACGCTTTTGGCAGGTTGCTAGCCAATCCAAATATAGCTATCTTTGTGTCAGATACTTATCCTCAGTTCAGGAGGTCATGATTAGAGCTTGAGGTTATAAAACACAAAGTGTGAAAACCTAGGGATAAGGAGGTTCTCAGAAGAAAGATGTGTGCAGGACTTCTCAGGGTTTTACTTCTCATGGATAGTAGCCCAATATAAACACTAAGAGGAGAGGTATTATGAAATTAACATGTACATTTTACATACGAGGCAGTGGAAACTTAGAGATACCAAGTAACTTTCCAAAAGTCATATGGCTTACTGGTATCAAAGCCATGTGTTCAGAGCCAAGATTCAATCCTTGGAGTTGAACTCAGGCATTTAAATCCTGATGTATTGACTCTTACTTGGAGTCTGTGAGTTTTTTTTACCTGTTTTGGGCTTGAATGTACTTAATGTCTATGTTAAAAAAATAAATCTCTAAATCAGGATTATGCTTCAGTGAATGAATGTCTATGGGAAAAACATTTTTCTTTTGGAGTATTGTATACTGATTCAACTTAATTCCTTGATCATTTCCTATCCAGTGCAGTTACAATTATACTTTTATTTTACTGATGTTGGTCTAGGTTAATTCTTTCTGTGTACATTTTATAATAAATGTTAATGTACTCATCAGTTTTTGTTATTATCATGTTTTATTATTCAAATTTTGTCATGTATTCTTTTTTAGCCTTTATAGTTACTAAATTCAATTTTTTTAGATAAAATATTTTAGATGCAAATTTTGCAAGTTTTTTTTTGCTAATTTTTTGAGTGTGGTTTTAGCTGTTGACAGTTTTATTTTGTTGCTGTTATTGATTATTCTAAATATGCTTCTTCTAACATCATTTTTTTCTTTTTGCATTTTACTATATGCCCAGTAATGCATAATTCTTCAGTTAGTTTTTACCTATAAAAAATTTTAGCCTGTGAAGTTTCATTATCTACAGTTTCACTATAGTATTGTGTGGTAATTTTTTCTATCAGTAACACTTACTATAAATTAGAAAAAGTATTGATAATTTGTATTACTTTCTTGGAACAAAGCAAAGAGCTCATAAAGGACAAAGACAAAAGATTTAGGTGAGTGGCGAGTTAAAGTCTTGCACATATCCAGGAGTCTAGATTATACAGGGAATGCTCTTTCTTTTCAACCAGAGATACTTCCCATGATACTTAGCATTTTTCCCTTTTCCCAGGAGTTGTTTGGGCCTATCAGGCTAAGAATCAGGTCCTTTGCCCTACAAGGCCGCTGATAAAGAGAAGAGAAGGTCATCCTGAATTTGTGGGTAAGGATTGAAAAAATAAAATGTCCACTCAATATAAACATAACAGCTCCCCAGGTCCTACTTAACTCTGCTGAGGGGACAAACTGTTCCTTTCCTGAACTTGGTTCCCCAAATCCCCATGCTGTCTTGGGACTGGGGTTGGATCTGGAAAGGAATGACCTTTCATCATCCTCTAGATCCATCCAAGTTCCTTCAGGCTTGGAAAGGCTCCCAGGCCATTCGTCAGTATCTCTGCATAGCAAAGCCACCCTACAGGCCTGTCTTGTCAGAATTCCAGGGCTGTATGTCAAAGCACTTGGAAGTCACAATCAGTTGTCTTTCTAATGCCTCTAATTCAACTCTCCAAACGATTGCATTATGTACAACCTAGTCCAGGAGTGGTTACGAAGTCATGATATCTACTGAGATGTGTATTATTATCAAGACCATATAGTAATAGAGCCAAGAACTGGACAAAACAAATAAAAATGACCATAGAGTTGCTGTCAAACTTTGTTATAAACTGAGTGTCAAATCCCATCTGATCCCAGCTTTAGGATTCTCGGGAGATAAAGTGCTCCATGGCCTTGTCCTGAAATGACTCTCCCTGTGTCTGTGGGTCATAGTCAGTAAAAGACCAATGTATAATGGTCATGATTATGCCCCACATGATCAGCCTGAAGAACTCACAGGTGGCCAGTATTTGCTGTAAAACAACCCATCTTTTTTGTACCATTATCCTCAGAAACATGGTAGTTAATATGTTGATTAAAAAATCAACAGAAATTTGTTGACTGCTAACTTTCTGAAGGTGAATTTGTCAAGTCTGCTTTCTGAGACTTTTGACCTCCCTTTCCGACTGCTTCTGATTGAAGCTCAAGATCTTCTGCTCTGTATTTGGGGTTGATCTGATTTCTCATACACTAATATTTGCCTTACCATTAGCTACAACTCAGATGATCCTATTGGGTTTTGGGCTTGAGATGGCTTCTAGTAAAGGTCTGTCTTACTTCTTTCTAGCTCCTCGTACACATGAGGGCCATGGCCACTACTGGGTTTACCTCAGCTTTCAAATGGGAACCAGAGAGAATGGAAGAAATGTTTCTTCCTTATTTGCCTCTTTGTCTTCCACTAGTGGTTCTCTGGTGTAGCTTTCAGATGTAACTAGGTAAGTATCTTTCTGAATCCCTCAGTCTCAGAGAAAATAGGATCAAGGGATAATTAGGTCTAGTTGAATTCTACAGTCTTGAAATGGGCTGCTTTCTATTCTTATGCTAAATATCATGGAGGGTTCAAAGTCACCCAGCAATAGGATTTTCCATTTTTAAGGAAAGATGATATTAAATGTTATAAATCTAAATTGAGGACTGGTGTTATATATACCATTGCTGAGAAAATGTGATAGGTCAATTGAAGCAAGAATTGAGTCTTATTTATCTCCCTTACCATCACAGAACCTAGAAGGTGCTCAGTATACTTTAAATTTTACTAGATATGAATTTTGATTGTAAATTAATATTTGTATGACTTCATCAATAATATATGGTTTTCCAATTCTTTTCTATCTAATATGTATCTGACAGCTCTTAATTTTTCCAGTGTCCTTTGTGGCCAGAGTATTGCAGATTGGAAAGTATGTGGACTTTGGGATCAGAAAGATAGATGTCTGAATCTCTCTACCATATACTAGCTTTGTGCTTACATGTCTATCTGCCAAAGTAAAATGAAGGTAGTAAAATATAGCCTGCAGAACAGTTATGAAGATTGAGTATAGTACTGTGGGGTGTTTCTCTTCTCTGGGATAAACACTCTTATTTTCTCATTTGTTCTTCACCCTGTTTGCTTCAAAGAAGTAAGGAATAAGTATTTCCCCCTAAGATGAAACATGAGCAGGTAAAAGTGATTACTGCCATCACTTAGCTTTTGAGGGCAGGAGACAAGACTATGACTTCTAATTGCATGCTTTATAACCAACACAGTTCAAGCCTGAGGAGAGGAGCCTGGGTTCCCAGCCAGACCATTCAGCAGCTACATGGTTGTGCAAATAGCTCTTCATGTTTTTGAGTCATTTTTTCCCTAATCCTTAAAACTGGAATAACAATAAGATATACCTTATGAGACAGTTTTGAGAACCAACTTTAGCTCTTTGAAGCAGTGTTTCTTATTCAGGAAATGCATGGAAATCATCTGAGAAACTTTCTGAACACGCATAGCCTCTACTCCTGGAGGTTTGGAGGTGCAAATAGGCTTATGCATTTTCACAAAGCTTCCCCAGGTGACTCTTATGGACCCAACCCACTCCAAACTGCTGCCTGCTTCTAACTGTAAAATTCCATGCAAATGTGAATATTAGTATTGTTGACAAGTTTGCATTACACTGAGACTTTAAAATGCTTGTAAAGCTGCTATGGTGATGAGGAAAGAACAATAATCTCTTGGGTCAAAAGATATAGAACAAATCCAAGCTGTAAATTTATAGCTGTGAGGCCCTGAGCAGATTATATAACTTCTTTGAAAACCATCTCCTCAGTAGTAAAACAGGATGGAATAGTACTCATAATTAAATAAGGGAGCTGATGTAATGACACTTTTTAAGCCAGAAGGACTTTGTTAGGTTGAGAAATGGAAGCAAGGAGAGCTCAAGACATGTTTCCAAGGTCATAAAGCTAGTCAGGGGTAGAGCTGTAGTTTGAACCGAGGTCTAGTGACTCCAGAGCTTGGGCTCTGATATTCTATACCATCTTTTATTCATGCAATAACTAGTTATTGAGTGCTTACTATGTACTAGATACTCTTCTATAAGTTTGGAATATACTAAGGAATAAAACAAACGTACAAAAATTCCTAGCCTTGTGGAGCTTTTACATTAGAAGGCGGTAAGTGCTATGGAAAGAATTCGCGCCTGTAATCCCAGCACTTTGGGAGGCTGAGGTGGGCAGATCACCTGAGGTCAGGAGTTTGAGACCAGTCTAGCCAACATGGTGCAACCCTATCTCTACTAAAAATATAATACAGGTGGCATGGTGGTGCATACCTGTAATCCCAGCTACTCGGGAGGCTGAGGCAGGAGAATCGCTTGAACCTGGGAGGTGGAAGTTGAAGTGAGCTGAGATCATGCCGTTGCACTTCAGGCTGGGAGATAGAGTGAGACTGTCTCAAAAAAGAAAAACCAAAACAACAACAATAACTAAATTAACAAAGAGGTAAAAAAGAAAAACGAAGACTAGATGGGGATCAGGAATGGGGAGGTGAAGGCGAGGGCCAGAATGCAGTTTTAATTCAGGTAGTCTGTCTGGGTCTCATTGACAAAGTGACTGTTAAGCAAAGACTTGAAGAAGGTGAAGGAAATAACCAGGCAGTTATCTGGAGGAAAACTTGCAAGCAGAAGGATGACCCGTATGATGTTGGTCCTGAGGTGTGGGCAGGCCTGGCAGGTTCATGGAATAGCAAAGAAGTCAGTGTGGCTAGGGTGACGTAAGCATAGAGCAGAGAAGTAGTAGATGATGTCATGGAGGTCACAGGTGCAGAGTGCAGGGCACTGCAGGGCACTCTACGTTCTTTATTTTTTATTGTGGAGTTAAGTAGAGCCACTCAAAGATTCTGAACAGGAGCTTGATTTGATGACATTTATGCTAAGTGAAATAAGCCAGTCCCAGGAGGACAAGTGCTGCATGAGGTATTTCACTTATATAAGGAATCTGAAATAGTCCAACTCATAGAAGTAGAGAGAAGAATGGTAGTTACCAGGACCTGGGAGAGGTAGAAATGGGGAATTGCGAATTAACA
>PVKP010023414.1:0-36312 GCA_004027715.1 Plecturocebus donacophilus | reverse complement strand
CTGGTTTCTTCCCATCTTTGTGTATTTATCCTCCTGTCGTCTCTGTAGTTGCTGACTTTCAGATTGGGCCTCTGAGTGGACGTCTAGTTTGTTGATGATGAAGTTATTTCTGTTTCTTAGTTTTCCTTCTAACAGTCTGGCCTCTCTGCTGTAGGACTGCTGAGGTCCACTCCAGGCCCTGATTCCTGGGGATCACCTGCAGCAGCCTCTGCACTTTCACTGGGAGCTGCAATCCTGAGCTGCTCCTATGCGGCCATCTTGGCAAGTATCTCCTGTGATTTCTTTTCTTAAAAAATGTAATTCCATTTATTCTGCCTTCCATAACTTTTATTCAATTTTATTTCAGATTTAGGGAGTACATGAGTAGGTTTGTTACATGGAATCAACCTTGATACCCATCAGTGGTAGATGGGATAAGTAAAATGTGGCACATATAAACCATGTAAAACTACACAGCAATTTAAAAAAGAACAGAATCATGTCCTTTGTGGCAACAATGAGTGATGCTGGAGGCCATTATCTAAGCAAACTAACAAAAGCAGAAGCCCGGATACTACATGCATTCTTACATGGTAGCTAAGCATTAGGTACATGTGGACATAAAGGTGGCAACAATAGAAGTAGGGATTACTGGAGAGGGTAAAGAAGGATGGGCAAGGGTTGAAAAACTATTTGGTACCATGTTTACTACCTGGGTGGTGGGATCAATCATCCCCCAAATTTCAGCATCATGCAATATACCCGTGTAACAAACTCACTCATGTAATCCCTGAATCTAAAATAGAAGTTGAATAAAAGTTATGGAAGGCAGAATGAATGGAATTACATTTTTTAAGAATTAAACCAAATCACATAAATTTTGAAATTTTATACCAAGTAAAATTATCCTTTCAGTGTGAAGACGAAATATATTTTTAGATAAACAAAAACTGACATATTTGAAGAAAACAAAACACAAGTGAATTCTTTAGGCAGAAGAAAAATGATCCTAGATTGAAGCAAGAAAATTCAGGAAGTAATGAGGGAAAAGTATACATATAAATTAATATTGACCCTATAAAGTGATATTAAAATATAATGCTACTAATATTGTTTTGAGTTTAAAAGGTATGCAGAACTAAAATACCCCCCTAAAACAGTGATATAAAGTATGGAAAGGGCATCATTGAATATGAAGCTTCTAAAAGCTTACATTTCCAGGAAGTGCCAAAAATATCTGAAACTATATCATCCAAATTGTTTAATATAAGGTAATGGATATTTAAGGCAAAACTATTACTAGAGGTAAACAGGGCATTTTACAATAATAAAAGGGTCAATTCACTAAAAAGATACATCAGTTCTAAATTTGTACTCACCTCAAATCATAGACTCAATTTCAGTAAAGCAAAAGTTGATAGAACTAAGTGAAGAATAGAACAATCTATAATTATAGTAGGACACTGTAACAATCATTCTTAACAACTAATATAACAAACTTAAAAAAAAAAACCCAGGAAACACCAAGCCAATTGTGTGTGTGAAAATATATATATATATATATATATATTTTTTTTTTCTCTTCACAGTGATATTACACTGTAAATAAAAGGAATATAATTAGAAATTTCCCAAATATGTTCCCAATATTGGAAAGCTAGGCAACATATTTCTGAATAACACATGGATCGAAGAAGCAATTACATGGAAATGACAGAATATTTCTTAAATATTCCTACTTCCACCTGGGGCTTCTGGGATGCTGGTAGTATTCTATTTTTCACTGTGGGATCTAAATTTTAGGTGGCAAAGATGTAGAGGTATTCACTTTGTAGAAATGAATCAGATTATATACTTATCATTTGTGCACTTTTCTGCATGTGTTGTACACATCAATTTAAACGTAGTAAAAATAATTATAAAGTGTATGCTTGGATTGTTGCGTGTAAGAAAATCCCTTCTATCTGCTGAAAGCTGCTTGTGGGATTGACAAATTAAAACCAAAGCAAAATAACCCTTCTCTGCCCGTATTCAGAGAGGGTCAATCAGTCAAAGATAACATTTTTGGTATGAGAGCCAGTACAGAGAAACATTAACATGTTTACAATGTACAACATGAATGTAAGTGGCTATACTAAATTTCATTAAAATGTATAATTTCACAACTAACATTTTGTTCATTAAGGAAAATAATGGAATAAAAACAAAAGAATCTTGACCTTAATTTTAAACCACTAAAATGTCTGAATCTTGGTGTTTGTGAAAGAAGCTAGAATGATATGTTATTCTGTTTTGTGCTGCTATAAAGGAACACCTGGAATGCTGTAATTTATAAACAAAAGAGGTTTATTTGTCTTGTGATTCTTCTGGGTGTACAGGAAGCATGGCATCAGAATCTTCTTGTGGTGATGGCCTCTGGAAACTTCCAATCATGGTGGAAGGAAAGTGGGAGCATGCATGTCACATGGTCAGAGAGGGAGCAAGAGATAGAGGAGGGAGTGTCAGTCACTTTTAAACAACCAGATATCATGTGAACTCACAGCATGAGAACTCACTCATTATCATGGGGACAGCACTAAGCCATTCATGACGGATCTACCCCCATGATCCAAACACCTCCCACTAGGTCCACCTCCAACATTGGAGCCCGCATTTGAACATGAGATTTGGTGATGGCAAAACATCCATATCATATCATTTCTTCCCTGGTCCTCCAAATTTCATGTTCACCTCACTTTGCAAAATAAAATCATTCCTTCCCAATAGTCCCCAAAAGTCTTAACTCATTCCAACATCACTCAAAAGTCAAGGGACTTAGACTCATCTGTGACTCAAGGCAAGCTTCTTCTACCCATGAGATTGTCAAACCAAAAATAAGTTATTTATTTCCAAGATACAATGATGGTACAGGCATTGGGTAAACATTTCTATTCCAAAGGGAGAAATTGGCCAAAAGAAAGGAGTAACAAGCCCATGCAGGTCTGAAACACAGCAGAGCAGATGTTAAATCTTAAATTTCCACAGTAATCTCTTTTGACTCTATCTTGCATCCTGGGAACATGGGCATAAGGGATGGCCTCCTAAGGCCTTGGACTGGCCTGTCTGTATGGCTTTGCAAGGTACAACCCCCATGGCTGCTCTCACAGGTTGGAGTCTATTGCCTGTGGCTTTTCCAGACTGAGGATATAAGTGGCTCTACCATTATTTGGTCTGGAGGGCAGCGTGACCCTTCCTACAGCTCCACTAGGTAGTGTGCTGGTGGAGACTTTGTATGGGGCCTCCAACTCCACACTTCCGCTCTGCACTGCCCTAGCAGAGCCTCTCTCTGAGGACTCTTCCCCTGAAGCAGACTTCTACCTGAGTATCCAGACTTTTCCATACATCCTCTGAAATCTAGGTGGAAGCTGGCAAGCCTCCTTCACTATTTGGTTCTGAGGGCCTGAATACTTTGCACCATGTGGAAGCTGAAAAGGCTTACAGCCTGTGCCATCTGAAGCAGCTGGCTGGATTTGTAGTTGGGACTCTTTGAGCCCCAGCCAGAGCTGGAGCAGCCAGGAAGTGGGGAGCAATGTCCTGAGGCTGTGCAGGGAAGCGATGCCCCAGGCCTGGCTTATCAAACTATTCTTCTTCATTCCAAGCCTCTGGGCATGTGATAAAAGGGCCTGTCTCAAAAACTTCTGAAATGCCTTTGAGGCCTTTATCCCATTGCCTTGGCTGTGAATGCGTGGCTCCCATTTAGTCACATGAATCTCTCTAGCAAGTGGTTGCTCTACAGACTGCTTGGATTTTTTCTCCTGAAAAGGTCTTTCCTTCTTTACCATGAAGCCATGCTGTAAATTTTCCAAATTTTTACACCCTGCATTTCTTTTAATTATAAATTCAAACTTTAAGTAATTCCTTTGCTCTTGCCTCTAATTAATTATAGGCTGTTACAAGCAGCTGTGCCACATCTTGAATATTACTGCTTAGAAATTTCTTCCACCAGATACCCTAAGTCATCCCTCTTAAGTTCAAGTACTTCCATAGATCACTAGGACATGGACACAGTGCCGCTAAGTTCTTTGCTAGCAGGTAACATGGTTAAATTTTACTCTGGATCCCAATAATTTCCTCATTTTTATAAAACACTTAAATAGCCTGGCCTTCACTGTCCATATTTCTATCAGTATTTTGGTCACAATCACTTAGCAAGTCTCTAAGAATTTCCAAATTTACCTTCATCTTCCTGTCTTCTTCTGAGACCTGCAAACTCTTCCAACATTTGCCAGTTACCAAGTCCCAAAGCTGCTTCCACGTTTTCAGGTATCTTTATAGCAGTGCTCCATGCCTCAGTACCAATTTTCTGTGTTCATCTGCTTTGTATAGCTATAAAGGAATATTTGAAATTGGGTAATGTATAAAGAAAAGAGGTTTATTTGGCTCACAGTTGTGCAGACTGTACAGAAAGCCTCTCACCAGCATCTGCTTCTGGTGAGAGCCTCAAGAATCTTCCAATCATGGTAGAAGACAAAGGAGAAGCAGGTCAAATGATGAGAAAGGGAGCAATAGAGCAAGGAAGAAAGTGCCAGACTATTTTATTTTATTAATTAGTTAACTAATTAATTTTGAGATGGAGTCTCATTCTGTCACCTAGGCTGGAGGGCAGTGGTGCAATCTCGGCTCACTGCACCCTCCAACTACCGGTTTTAAGCAGTTCTCCTACCTCAGCCTCCTGGGTAGCTGGGATTACAGGTATGTGCCATCATGTCTGGATAATTTTTGTATTTTTAGTGCAGACAGGGTTTTACTATGTTGGCCAGGCTAGTCTTGAATCTCTGACCTCAAGTGATCCATTCCAACTCAGCCTCCCAAAGTGCTGGGATTACAGGTGTGAGCCACCACACCTTTCCCCAGGCTCTTTTAAGCAGCCAGGTCTCATAGAAACTCAGAGTGAGAACTCATTCATTACCTTGAGGACAGTACCAAGACATTTATGAGGATCCACCCCTGTAATAACACCTCCCACTAGATCCCAACATTGGAGGTCATATTTGAACATGAGATTTGGAGAAGGCAAAACATCCAAAGCATATCAAGTTAGCTTTTTGCAATCCATACATTTACTGAGTGGTGATTAAAATTCCCAGCAATCTGCAGTGCACTGGAAATACAGAGTTAATGAAATGGTGGGGATGGTCTTTCCTTAGAAAGATAATCTCTCTCTTGTAGTTGTAAGGCTTTTCTTTGTTTCTTCTAATTCCTTAGGACAGATTATACAATTAAGAACAGAAAGAGTGCCTGTATTATGGGAAAGGCTGGCTACAAAGTGCTCTGGATGCTTTGCATGGAAATGCTCTGAGCTGCTTTGAATCCCGGTGTCTGAAAGCCCCAGCCTGTTAAAGCTCTCAGTTCAAGCTATGGCAGCATACTCCAATGCCTCTCCCAAAGGACTCTTCTCCTCCATCCATCACAACTCTTATCCAATGTCTACTCCAAGGCCATCTCCACTCATCTGGAAACTACCTTCTCTAAGGAGCTCCCATTCTAAAAATGATCTTCGCCACATCCAAGGTGGTTGACCAAAAAGAATATCTGCTTTGTTTAAATAACAAGTAGCGTTCACAATTATATTTTATGCCAAGAGCTGTAGCCTACGACAGGTCCACAGAAATTCTTAACCGTGGATGTCCTTAGGTAAGGTTTCAGATCTTAGGCTTCAAAAATTATATGCAAATTTTGCATATATGTGCTCATTTCTTGAAGAGAGACTTACAGCTTCCTTTGGACTCTCAAGGAAGTCTCTGACACAAAGAATTTTACATACCACTGGCTTAGAAGAAATAGATGGAGACCTGTGGCTTATAAAACCTTACTTCTCACCAGTCACTTGCCCTCTGGCAATTACCTTCCTCCTTAAGCCTTAATTTTCAATTTGGATAACTTCCTCTCAAGTTCATTCAAGATCTAGCTATTAACTGTCTTAGGGTTTGTTCATTTCTTCAGTGTTCTCCTCATCATCCTCTTTGTTAACAACTAACATTTTATGAACTATATCAGTCATTGAAAAATATACTATCTGGGACAAACTCCCTGTTTGCTTTTAAGGAGCTAAAAGGTAAGTAAAGAGGAAACTAACATCTTTGCAACTTACATCAAGTCATCAGCTTCATGACCAAACTCCAGCATGATGTCAGTTCCAAGGACAAATGGCAGCAACATAAAATAATCAAGTATTGTTTCAGAGATGTTATTTATAGAAAAAGTGTCATTATATGTTTATATTCTTCTTCATTCCAGTTTTTTTGTTGTTTTCTGGTTTTTGGGTCACTAGAGGGGATCACTGCACTGAAGTTAGTACATCATCTTTTATTCTTGGTATGTATGTGTGTTCCTAATTATTGCACATACTATATATGTCCTTTGAAACATACCTTTTTAATTATATTTTGAAATATATCCATGTTCATATATGTAGGCATAGTTTATTTATTTGATCTTGAGGATTACATTGTATAAATGTACCACAATTATTTATCTATCTCCTTTTCTAAAATGTTTGCTCAACTAATTGCAAGATTTTGATAATGTCAATAGATATCTTTGTTTTTCAAATATGCATTTCTCTGAATTACAAGTGAAAATGAGCATCTAGTCACTTGCTTGGGTGTCTTCTACTGTGAAGTTTTAGTTTATATTATTTGACTATTTTTTATTGATGTGTCGGAGTTCTGAATACTAATATTATGTCACTTATGTGCCCAGCAGATATCTTCTCCCAGTCTAAGGCATTTAACTTTGCTTATTCAGACAATTAAAAATGTTAATATGTCACATTTATCTACTTATCTAACTTTTCCTTGATAGCTGATAGATTTTGTACCTCATTTCATTAATCCTCCCCTATGCTAAGGTTTTAAAAATATTTCATATTTCTCTCTAAATTTTATAATTTTGCCTTTTACGTTTCGGTATTTTATCTGCATGAAATTCTTGAATTGTGTTAATATGAGGTAGGGATCCAATTTTTTCCCACAGCCAGCTGAATGACTAAAATAAGTTAAATAGTCTAGACTTAAGTCCTTATTGATTTTAATGCCACATTCTTCATATTCCAGCTTCCTACATAATGCGTGTGAGGCTGGGCTTTCCCTTCTGCCACTGGTCGAGTTGCTGTCTACGGCTTATACTTGTATAGGTCCTGATGTCATCTGGCATAATTAGCCATCATTCCTTATACTTCTAGACTTGTTTTGGTGCTTTCCTTTTTCATATGAATTTATAATTTTCATTCATAAATTAATTTATATGAATTTATAATTTTTTATTATAAGGTTGAGTTATTTCTAAGTGGCATCTGATGCTGTTTTTTAATATGGAAGTTTAATTCCAATTTTCATCATGATTACTGGTATATTTGGTCAAATTTCTACCACTTTCTATCATATTTTTGTTATGATTTATCTTTGCTTCCTCTAGTTTCCTAGAGTTCTATTTATATTCATTTAACAAATACTTAAATTTTTACTATGCTTACATGAGTTAAGAGATCAAAATTTGATCAGCACGGCACAGTAAGTTCTCTGTAAATGTGGAAACTATGGCTATGGAGGGTCAACTATACTATGATTTTATATAAAGGACTTGAGCAACTACAGATTTTGGTATCAGAGTAGGGTTCTCAAACCAGTCCCCTGTGGATACTGTGGGATGACTGTAATCTACTTCTGAATGTGTAAGTAACTCAGATATCACAAAATCAACAGGGGAAGCCAGTTAAATATTATCATCAAAGACATAAGGGAAGACAAGCAAGCCACAAGTATATACTCAAATAAATTGTTTCTTGGAAGGTATTCTGTTTCTTTCTATGCTCCATATCTCTTCATCTGTCTTTTAAATTTTTTAAAATATTTTTCTCTCTGCTGAATTCTATGTGGCTTCTTCACATCTGTTTTCCAATTCTCCAATGCCCTCTTAGCTAATCATATCTGTTGTTTAATATACCCACTGCATTTAAGTTTTATTCTTATAGTTTTCATTTTTATCAGTCTACTTTGGTTTCTTTTTAAATCTGATTTTTCTTTTTCCCATAGGGGGTCTTGTTCTTTCATTATGATTGTGCTTTCTATCTCTTCTTTTACATTTTTATTATAAGTACGTTGTCCTTTTTCAAGAGTATGTATTGTTTTTGGTTCTTATAGCATATGTTCTCAGTTTAATTTTAGCCTCTGACTCTTCCTAAGTTGATTTATTTCCTCCCATTGTCTCTAATTTTGGCTAGGAATCTTTTATTCAATGGATATCCCTTTTTCTGTGGAAGTTCCTTGTGAGGGTGGTTGTAAAAGTGTTTCTATAGAACTATTTTGTTTTTGCCATTCCTGGTTCCCAGAGGATGATTGCTCTATCAATTTAAGATTTTCTTATACTCATTGCAGCATTTAAGTTAAAATTTCTCACATGACATTGATGTCTACATATATACATTGGCCGGCAAATAAGCTACATTAATACTTTTGTTTTTAGATAAATAGGCATAGTTTTCCTAATTCTCTATTTACGGCATAGGAAGCCCCCTCAAGGTCAAGCCTGAGCAGAAGAAAAACCCGCTAATGGCCACCTAACTTTAAAATAGGACATTTAAAAATAATTAACACATTTCCATTTCCTTTTTTATGTTCAAACTTAACATTCTCCAGTTTTCCATTTTTACAAAGAGAATTATTTGATACTGAAAAATTATAGACAATTAATTAGAAAATGTTAAGTTTGGTATCACAGAATTACACGTGTGGTTGGGGCAGGTTCGACTTCTGTGTGCATGGCTCCCATTCTTTATATTAATAATTATAGAACATACTGAACATACATTTCTTGGAGTATTTCTTCATGTATAAAGTAAGCATATTGTAATTAAGGGCCCTTTCATCTCTAAAATTCTATAAAGTTTGATCATTGCGTATAGTAGATATTTCACAACCACGTGACCTAGCCTCAGCTTCTACCATTTAGGATAGTAGGAGACAGTGCGTTATTATCCCAAGTCCTCATATATGCATGTATGTGATTCTGTGTCTTCTCACAGATCCATATGCAAATTTAGAGTCTTCTATCATCTATGTGGTCATTGTTAAGTGACTCAATGTCTCCAAATTTCAGTTCCTTACCTGAAATAAAGTTAATAATGCTGAACCTTGGTTCTTGTGAGAATTAGGGATTTCAAAAGAATCAGCAAAAGTTACTTAACATCTTTTTTTCCCTCAGTTTCTTCATCTGTAGTATCAAGATAATAACCATCACAGAATCATTATAAAGATTATAAAAGATGTTGTAATAAATTTCTTAGCATTAATGTTATACCTAACAATTGACAAGCTACCATAACCAACTCAGTTCCTGGCATACTGGGGCTCCCAGGTGGAAGGTCTCCTTGGCCAGGCTTCCTCCTCATCCCTGGTGTGGCCTCCCTCACTCATCCCAGATTTGGGTTCACCTTGACTCCTGTCTGGCTTCACAGACTATTCTGTCACTTTTTCTGAGGATCACATTAAAACACAACTGCCTTCACTACCATATCCTTGAGACTGGTTACCTGGGAAAGCAATTCTCATTTCTTTTTGAGTTTTTACCTGTGTCTTCCATAACGTTGAAGTTGTTTCTCCATTAGTATGTATTTCGGTCTCTGTCATCTTGATGGGTCTCTCTTCCCCACCAATTCATAGACTGTTGTTTGTATCATGATCTCCTGTAGTACTTCCTGGGTCATGTCACTTATACATACAGTCCTTGTATTGCATGTGTATTTAACATACATTTTCATTATAAAGTGGGAAATAGCTCTCCTGTATTAAAGACCATTGATATATAGTACAAAAAAAATCCAAATGTTGTTTTGTCAAAGTAGATTTTTCTTCCTCATTTGCTCTAATAAAGCATTTCATGTTTTATATATTGGTTAATATAAATGAACAAAATTATTTGGCTACGTCATCTTCTTATGATGGACTATTCCGCTGTATTATGATTATTTTTAAAACATTAATGCCCAAACCATTGAAAAAAACTTTTAAAATTGCCATTAAGTATTTGCACCAGAGCATACTGTCATGATCATGACCCTGAGGACAAACTTCTTCTACCTGATTGAAGCAAAAACTCAAGTTCTAATTTGCAAGGCTGATCATAAGGCTGTTAAGCCCAGGATTGGTGACTTTGTGGAAAATTTTCATCATCATCATAAATGATCATGATAAAGGATCACAAATTATAACATAAATGATAGGCTCCAAATACGGTATTAGGAGCATACATATATTTCAGCATTCTTAACAAATTTTCTTCAAATCAGAATTACCATTCCCAGTTTTTAGGCACAGAAAGTAAGACTCACAAGGGCTAAGTAACTTTCCCAGGTTGGTAATTAGCTGACTCGGGACAGGATCCCACGTCTCTGTGGCCCCACTGCTTGTGTGGTAGCGTTCTACCTTTCATGCTGCTTCTCATCATTCTCTGCAGTATATTTGCTGAAACTTGATTTCATTCCCTGCTCATAGAACTGAAACCTTAAACATCTATCAACGGATAGAATGGAGTTAAGTTTTTGATTTGATTACATCACCTTTTCTGAGTCTAATTGAAAGAGCACTAACATGCATTTTTCTGAAATAATATATTAATAAATCCATATTTAACAAAATATTTAAATGTTTCAGGTGTTCTTTAAGTTATTTAGTGACAATTTCTGGGATATTGTTACACTCATCACCTGAGTAGTGTAAACAATCTAATGTGCAGTCTTTTATCCCTCACCATTCCCCACCTTTTCCTCTGAGTCCCCAAAGTCCAGTGTATCATTCTATGCCGTTGCATCCTCATAGCTTGGCTCCCACATATGAGTGAGAACATACAATGCTTGGTTTTCCATTCCTAGGTTACTTCACTTAGATCAGTAGTCTCCACTTCCATCCAGATTGCTGTGAATGCCATTATTTCGTTCCTTTTTATGGCTAATATTCCATGGTGTATTTGTATATACAAGCACATATACACACACAGCACATTGTTTTTATGCACTGGTTGATGGATGGGCATCTGCATAGGTTCCATATTTTTATGATTGCAAATTGTGCTCCTAAAAACATGCATGTACAAGTACCTCTGGGTAGATGCCAAGAAGTGGGATTGCTGGTTTAAATGGTAGATCTACTTTAATTCTTCTTCTTTTTTTTTTTTTTTATGGCCATTCTTGCAGGAGTGGGGTGGTATTGTGTTGTGGTTTTGATTTCCATTTCCCTGATAATTAGTGATGTTGAACATTTTTCCAATGCTTGTTGGCCATTTGTATATCTTCTTTTGAGAAGTGTCTATTCATGTCCTTAGCCCACTTTTTGATAGGATTGCTTGCTTTCATTTTTCCTTGCTGATTTGAATTCTTTGTAGATTTTGGATATTAGCCCTTTATGAGATATATAGAGTGTGAAGATACTCTCCCACTCTGTGGGTTGTGTGTTAACTCTCCTGATTTATTTCTTTTGCAGTGGAGAAGCTTTTTAGTTTAATTAAGCCCCATCTATTTATCTTTGTTTTTGTTGAATTTGATCATTCTGATTTAAAATGTAAGTTTTGAATCATAATTTTTATCACTCTAAAATTAAACATCTCAGAATTATAAATTTAGAAGAGAAATGCTCCAACAAATAATAATTGACTTTTGCTTTAGAGGTACTCTAAAAGCCTGGTGATTTTATGTCACCTTGCTACAAAGCCAGTGTTGAGGGATTGATTCTTGTTAAAGGTAAGGAAGACAATATTTCATGCTTTATAGGACATCTGCTCTCCAGGTGACATGTCAGCACCATAGTTTAGCAATCTTTATACAGGTCTGTTGAACATAGTGATTAAAATTAAATGGCAAACAAGTAAAAAATCCAAACATGATCATTTGCCTTTATGTTATAAACTATTCATCAAATATTTATAATTTGCTATGTATAGAACAACAAAAAATAGATGGATCCTGGTCTTAGATTACAATCCTATAAAAAAAGAGAGTCTATGTCCATAAATTATCATCTTAGAGAAAACAATAAGTGGCATAAAAGAAACATGTTAAAAAAACTTTGAAAATTAAAATTTTCCAGTTGTGACTATAAAGGAAAGCTTTACAATAGAGGAAGGCTGAATCTTGAAGGAGTGCAATCTAGACTTGTAGTGTCTTTAAGGGCTGTGTTCATATTTGTAGAGTTGAGATAGACTAAAATAAATGGCAAAAGGAAGCACTTATAACTATTAGAGAAATCTTTGTTGAGTACTCTGTGCCAGGCACTGTACTAGGCACTGAAGTCAAAATGATAAGAAGCAATTCCCATTCTCTAGGAGCTTATGGTCTAGTGTTTAGGTGAGGAACTGAGGGAAAGGTAAAACTGTAAACAAAGAAAGGCAGAAAAATGCCAAACCTTCAAAAGCAGCATCAACTATTCTGTTTGGGAAGAGGGAAAGGTATTCAGAAGCAGGATCAATAAATAAGCTCAGATAGGAAGCCCACTACATTTATGTTTTAATTGCATTTTTTTTAATTTAGCAAGTTCAAAGAACTTTATGTATCTAAAGTCTACACGATATTTGAGACTGAGATTATCTTCCAAAATTACCTTAAGTGAAAGAGAGATACTGGAGGATCTGTACTTCCAATATGTATACTATGGATTTCCAGTCAAGATTACATTGCCCTTATTCTGATTCATACACATAGCAGTAATAGAAAAAAAAATTGAAATTAGGCTCCGCAGAGCACTCCATTAAATTATTAGCATACTTAAGCAATGTGTAAATTACTTAGTTTCTCTGTGCTATTCTTGCCAAAAGACAATTTTACATTGAATACATTATGCCCCCATCCACTAGTAATTGTTGTCTAACACCTTATCTTCTTAGTAAAAAATAGTTCTTATGTTTTTATCTAGTCAGATATCCTGAACCATCTCATTTAAAATTGACTTTCAGTTTCCTCTTTATTTTTATTCCATCTTGAATATAGTCAAATCTTAATTGTTGATATTATCAACTTCCTTTGTAATAGTTTTCCTCAAATGGTTTAGAATTTTGTTTGCAAAGGAATCCCCTGGAAAGAAGCAATAATAAAATAAACAAGAGATGATCAATACAAGAAAAATTAGCCCTTTGAAAAATAAAACTGATTGTATTAAAGAATAAATAAGCAAGATTGATTAAGAAAAAAGAGAGATTGAATGAGTAATGAAAAAATCATGTAATGTAGATACAATGGAAAGATAAAAGAAAACTATAATACTATTTTGATCAGTTATTTTATTACTCCAAATATTTAAAATGTTAAGAGAGGGATAATTTTCTTAATAAATTATTAAACTTGCTTGAAAAATCAGTTTGAAACCAGAATGAACCAGTAGCTATTATAAAATGTCTTTCTTAGAAAACTATAGATATAAGTCGATTTATGAGTAAATGGTAGTACATATATAGTCCAAACTTATTTCAGAGAATAGAAAAATAATGAGTGCTACCCAATTCATTTTATGAGGCTAATATGTTCTTAACATGAAAACAAGGTAAAAACAGAAGAGGAAACAAAAGTATAAGCTATGCTCATCTCATGTGTGATCACATATGCAAAATTGTAAATAAAACACCAGCAAATTAAATCCAACAGAGTATTAAAAATACACTGAACTGTTTTTTAAAAGTCTTTTTGCCCCAGGAATATGACAGTGGGCCACTAGCATAAAAATTCATAAAAATCTCTCAGTATAATTCTGTACATTTTTTAAAGAAAATAATCACATAATCACTTCAATAGAAGCAGGAAAAATATTTCTAAATTTCAGCATTATTCATAACAAAAATTCTTATCAATGTAAGGATCAAATACTCTTAATCTATTGAAGAGTGTCCACCAACGTTCTCTAGCACACACCTTACTTGTGGATGAAATGTCATTAATTTTTTCATTAAAGACAGGTATTTAATAAGATATAAGATATTCAGGACCATTGCTAGCACTTAAATTTGTTACTGGAAAGAAAAGAGAAGAAAATAAACTATAGGTTGATTGGAAAAGAAGAAAAAAACAATTGTCACTATTTGAATATGATTATACAGATATTTGAAAATGAATTTACAGCCAAACTGTTAGCAGAGTGTTTAAAAAGTTTATTGCATATCAGATCAACATAAAAACTTGAGAGTGTTTTTATACATTGGCCATGACAAATGAGAATATAATAAGAAAAAAATTACCATTGTTAATAATGACTACAAGGAACCTGTAATTATGTATGTAATATGTGTGAAATGCCTTTAACAACAATCAAAAAAATTCTAATGTGCAACTGAAGGATCTAAAAGATAGGATGAAAGAGCAAGAATCACAACGTGCATGACTGGTAAAAGTTAATATAATGAAGACATTGATTATCTCAGATTAATCAATTTAGTAATATTCTAATTAAAATTCCAAGAGGGTCCGAGAATCACACTGACATTTAGAAGAGGTATTTATAAAGAAATATATTCTTGAACTTAAAATAAATGAGCTATATTTTCTCATATCAGCTCTGAAAAATCTTAATCTTGTGTGAAAAAGCAAATTGCAGCATAAATACTATATGATTACATTTAAGTGAATCTTTTAAAAACTCAAATGTTGTGTGTTGTGTGGAGATGTAGAGAGGTGATAAAAATATATGAACAACAATCAGAAAGGATATAACACAGATTTGGGACCTTGATTACCTCTAGGGAAAGAGGGGAAAAAATGTTTAAAAGTGACGAAAATTGATCTTTTCCTGCATTTGCATTTTTCTCACAAAGAGAGATTTGTTGAAAGAATGGAAAGTGTTAACACTTGCTAAATCTGAGTAGAGGTACATGGCACTGGCATTTTTTATTATTTTCTGCATTTTATGAAATTCTTTATTGTGTTATTTTATAATATTAGCCCCAAGTCTACCCTATTTTCTTTTTCAGTATAGCTAGTTGGGAACAAAGAGACAGAATAGAATAATTTTCCCATCATGACTTAATCTTTTTTTCTGTAGGAACTACTAGTCTAATGCTGGAGCATTCAATAGAAATAATATCAGATGCTACTTCTTTGTACAGAGACAGAGACCCCCAAATCTCTGGTCTCTGTTGATCAGCAATTTTATAGTATGTGCCTTTTGCATCATCTTCTCTTTGACCACCTCATTACCTCACAGGGTACGTCAGATAAAAGTTGCAATCTGGCATCACCTTTAAGACCAAAGAAAGCTCTATGTGGGATGGAAATTTTTATACACAAGGGCAATCTTTTTTCATCTTCTTTTTGCTTTGAACCTTTAAATCCACTTGCCCCACACCTTTCTTAGCTCTTCAAGTGTCACTCTTCTTCCAAGTCCAGATGTTGTAAGTAAATCTGGTTTATGGCCCATGATTCTCCAGCCCCTGGTTGTTGATCATATGACTAATTAGTATGAGTCAGTAGAGCCAAGAGAGCAATACATTTTAGGGAAAGTCCTCTGAAACAGAACTTGTGAGGAAGTTCTTTGAGAAGTTTATCATTACATCAGCATAGCATACAAAACCCCAATAGCCCCCCACTACTGCTACCCTGGACCATGAAATTCTGGTAAAGAATTGTTGATCCATGAAATGGCTTTGATAGCTCTTCTCCAAACCCTCTGAAGAGAGCTCTTCCAGGAGGCATGCAACACTCACGGTGTTTCCTGTTGACAAACTGCCCTAAAGAGTCCTAACATGTGATGAGTATAATACCACTGAGGCATAGACCGGAAACACACAGTGTGATCTGGCCAGTCTCTTTGGCCAGGGAGTAGCCCAACGTGGACTGCCCACCTTCTTCATCTCAATAAGCTTTGGAAGTTATCTATTATTAATTATTTAGAGTTCAATAATTAATGGAGATTAAAAGTTTACTCTAAGATTCCAGTAACTTCACAACATTGCAGCAGTAATGTCGAAGCATAATGAGGTGGTGTGTTTATTTGGGAAGCAGAATTTATTTTTATGGATTTTTTTAAATGATTCTATTAGTGTATTTATAGAATCATTAGGGTTCTAAAGGGTTCACTGAATTATTATTTTGCACTTTACTACATTTTATGGGAGAAATGATGTGCTATAGAGGTATTCAAAACTTGAGATTTATGGAGATACAGGATCTTGGTTATATACTTCAGAAAAACTTGCTAATATGCCATTGAGGTTGAAAAGCATTTCAGTACTTGAGAGTCTTATTTCCTAAGTCTTTGTTTTACTCTATTTTAGACAAGTTTATGACTTAAGAAAAAAAAAAAAGGGTCTTGTTCTTGACCCATCTTTGGATGTCTGAGAACAATTAGCAAATTTCTTCAGAGGCTAAAAATAATTGGGTATTTTAATAATTTTATACTAAAAATAGAGAGTTTTGCATTAGAGGATGTGATTGGTCTGTTATCAAACGAGAACTAGTTTTATTTTATCATTTAGCATTTATCACTATCTCATTAGTATATTTGAAGTATTCTCTGAACTTCTCCATGCCTCAATTTCTCTAAAAGATTGAAAAAGTACATATTAATTATTAAAGCACTTAGATCTTTTTGTAGAAATGATGTGAAAATAAGGTAAGATAGTGTTATGTATATTAATAATACAGAAGTCATAAATTTATTCCAGATCTCCAATGTACATCATTTTATTCTCTTGTTAATGTCTAAGGCATAGATAGAATGGCTCTACTAGGAATCTCTATTGCGAATTTCTAAGAAAACACATATATGTGTCTTTTTCACAATATTTGTTATAAATTACAGTTTTGGTGGAATAAGCAAGATGTTACACTTATTCTAGAAATATACAGCTGACTTTCTTATTAACTGGGTAATTCTGTTGTTCTGATTCCTAAATAGGTTAGGTACTTTTCTCTGTTCTTTTGGTTTGGCATCCAGTTAAGAAATTATGAAGTGAGAAATTTGTTTCATTAACTTTTCATATGCATGTGTATATATAAAATGCATTTATTATGACTGACTGCTAAAGGGTAACATAGGGAAATTATTACTTATCATGGGAATTTATTCTGGTGCTGAAAAACAAGATATTAAATTATATCTAAAGAAGAAGCATAATTCAGTGAATTTTTATGATCTGTAAAGATGGGTAAATTGCATTGCAAATGATAAATGGGTTTTCAGCATCAAGATCTACAAATAAATCATCCTAAGTGGATATTTTGATGTATTAATATAACTAGGAAGCAGCCCTTTGGGATGTGCATGTTATTTTTGGTGGTTGTCCTCATAAGAGACACCTACTTATTTATGTGTTGTGTTAGGTTCTTTTGTTGTTGTTGTTTTTAGTTTTTTACTATAAGTATTCTGGATGTTTATAGGAAATGTTTTAATCCCTTATTAATAAGCTTTTTTTGTACATGGAAGTAGAAGAGATACTGATTTGACTAGCTTAGTATCAAAACATAGTAAAAGCTGATTAAAGCCAATGGGACAGTTGGGAGGTCTCTTTCTCTGCCTTTTCCTTAAAGAAAGCCATTGCAACTAAGTTCACCCATTTCCC
The DNA here is from genome assembly GCA_004027715.1 of Plecturocebus donacophilus. Classification (NCBI taxonomy): domain Eukaryota; kingdom Metazoa; phylum Chordata; class Mammalia; order Primates; family Pitheciidae; genus Plecturocebus; species Plecturocebus donacophilus. The sequence goes on along the minus strand of PVKP010023414.1, from coordinate 18,765 downwards.
TTATATGTGAACTTTTGTTTTTTACCTGAGTTGCAAGTTCCATCACAAATCCCTCTGTCTTAAGTTTCTCCTACTCTAATATCAATGGATAAATAATAAAATAAGGAACTTTCCTGTTTGTATTTCCTTTATCTACTATTCAAAATTCTAGCCTAAAAAGTATTAAATAGGAAAACAAAGATTTCATCTACTCATTCTTTTAACAGATACTAAGTGACCACTCGTAGTCAAGGACCATGTTGGAACCTGGGGAAACAGCATGGCCCCTGCCTTCAGGGAATTTATAGTAAAATAAAAGAAATAAATATGCAATCTGGCTCTTACAATGTACCGTGGTCCTTGCTGGATAGGGAGAGGATAAGGCATTATGGGAACCCACAGGACAGGCATCTTTGTAAACTGGAGGGCATCCTTGGAGAGCCCATGATGGTTGTCACAGTGAAAAAGGGGTGAGGGAAGATTTCCAGGAGGAAGTGATGCTCAAGTTTAACTTGAAAGATGTAAATAACAGGTCAGGATATCTGTGGCAAGGGGAGTGACATATACAATGGTCCACAGGTTAATGGGACTATAGTCAGGGATTAATAAGGAGATCCGTCTGTTGACAGGTCCAGCATATAACCTGAAGAACAAAGTGGAAGCATCTTGATATCTAGAAAAAAAAAAAAGGAACCTGGAGACAGCAAACCTCATTCCTGTGCAAACCTTTCTCTCCTTATTTCTGAAGGTAGGATAATCCTACATAGAGAAGGAAGGGTTGTATAATGGAAAGAGGTCAAGGTTATAGCCAGTCATAGAGTTCAAATTCCAGCTTTAGAGCTTGTTACTTGTGTGAGATCTCAAATAAACTTCTCAGTTTCAACTTTCTCATATGTTAGAAGACTATTATAATGACTACATACATGATAATAAGCACACTGGCTTCTTGAAATGCTTACATGAGGCAATGTGGAAATGTCTATAGAGTGCCTGAATGTCAATCCGACGGGCTTAATGAATATGTTTCCTTTCTCTTTTTGAAACTTTTTAAATTTCTGAAATGGAGAGCTTGATTCTTTCTCCCTACATTAATTTTAAGAATAAAATAAAATTATGCATTTAAAATAATAAATAAATGTAGATATAGTGCATGTTCATTATTTATTTATGTGTGGGCATACATTTAAAGAACCTCTAAAGTCTCACCATTTGTTTAGATGCTGGACCCTCTTTATCATAACTGTCCATCTTCCCTTCTCTACATTCTCTGTTCAGTGACCCCATGCTAGTCATTTCTTCGCAGTAGCACCTCCTGTATGTAGTCCCAGGGGCACCTGGGACTTTTTATGGCCCTATATGAATTTGCAGACTTGCCTCATATGCCCTCTGGCCTCCCTTCTCTCTCTAATATAGATCACTGCTTTTTTTTTTTTCTCACACACCTTATCTCTGCAGTGGGCCAACCAAGAAACATTTCCAGGAGATTCATGTTTTTAATTAAAGTTCAATGGCAGCCTTGGAAGCATTTGCTTGCTTTAATATGTGGACTCTTTACTCTCTTCCTAACAGATTTTTGGTAAGACCAGGATAAAACTCATAGTGGCGATTGGGTTATCTGTCTTAAGTGCTTCTTACCCCTCCTTATTTTTGAGCTAGAAAGGAGGCTAGTAGCCTTGAATCTCAGAGTAACTGTTGCCTTTAGGGTCAGCCAAATGAAAGCCAAATGTCCTGGAGTTCTCCATCACAATGACCTGGCATCTCTTTGTGTGTGTGTTTCATGAAGATAAATCCTGTCTCCCAAACACACATTTTTATCATAGAAAGATGTGAATAGTAGAAACTTAAAATCTGCTGCAGGCAGGATAGTTTTTAGAAGATACATATGTAACCCTAATAAAGTTATCTGCCTCATGGCCTATTTCTATACAGTGCAATACCCTAAAGAAAACACAAATCTGCTTTCAAAAAGTTATAATAATCTGTACTAGAATGTCTTCTAAAAACGATAAGAGATTACATGGCGTGACAGGGAGCAATATCCGCTATTAAAAAAACCCATTTCCCTGTAATAGTTACTTATCCTTTAATTGCTTACAGAAAGGTGCTAGAGCGATGGCAGAGAATATCTACTCTCTCATTCGTTCTTATTCACTTCACTGAAAAACACCACATGCAGCTTTCTTCTGCTTCTTTCATTCACTCCTCCTGTCTTCCAAGATCTATTCGCTCTCTAGGTTGTGTTCTGCCTTTTTAGAGTAAATCACTACAGGCTTTCTGGATCTCTCAGCTCTGCATCTCAAGGTCAAAAAAACAGCATGGATAGTCTATGGTTTGGCAAACTTTTTCTATAAAAGGCCAGATAGTGAATATTTTAGGGTTTGCAAGCCACACAGGCCTCTGTTACCTGTTCTTCTTTGTTTTTTACAATCCTTTGAAAATGTAAAAACCATTCTTACATCATAGGCCACACAGAAACAGGTCTCAGGCAGGATTTGACCCATGGAACATAGTGCACTAATCCCTGGCATAAGCAATAAAGGTGCTAGGTCTTCTTAGACTAAGCCCTAGTGAGACAATGAACAACAAAAGGAGTGCTCAGTACATGTCAGGCATGATATCAATAGCCTACTTGGCTTGGTTAGTCCTCAGAATAATAGTTTGAGATAAGTACTATACTGTTTCACTATTAATAAGCTGAACTTAGAACACTGTACCCACCCCACCCCCAGCTGGTTGATCATCTATAGTTGAGATTTTAATCCTCATTACCATTTAACTGGGATACAACATAAAGAGATAACCTCTCTTAAGATTTGAACCTCAGTTCCCTACTCTATAAAAAAGGATGCTATTATTATCCTCATAGGTTTATTTGTGAGGATTAATTAAACTGATATGCATAGGCAATGTCTGACACATGCTTACATGTTCCATGCTTATGAGCTCTATCATCATTTCAGTGAATCAGATTATTCATCCTTGTTCCACCACTTGCCAGCCACATGACCTTCAAGCAAGCCATTTTTATACTCTGTGTTTATTTCCTCTTAAGGAAAGTGGGTATTAACAGCATTTCAAGATTACTCTGAAGATCCATTGAAGAGAGCTAGCAAAAGTCAAAGAAACATACAAATGTAAAACATAGTAATTACCATTAATTCACAACTGTGCCTAGCTTCATCTTGAGGTCTCCCGATCTATTATCAGTGAGTTTCTCACAGCAACTCTATAAGGCAGGCATTTTGACAAGTGTGGCCACTAGCTGTGAAAGCACTTGAAAGAAGCCAGGTGTTAAACTCATATTTGGATTTATTGCTTTCACTATACCTGCATGAAAGCAGGACATTCAGCAACCATAGGTCTTGCTCTCAACCTTCATCTTTATCACAGGCTTCTTCACATCAGTGGCTTAGGGCTTGAGGACTTCCTTGAAATATTGCTCACATCGTGAAGTCCAAGACATAATTCCCAATGGCGATTCTTACCTTCAGAACAGCATCACCTGTTAATTTAGCTTATAATTATTAAAATGTAAATTGACTATTTTGTGAACTTCTGAACAGAAAGAAAAACCCTTAGCACAATTTTGGGTCACTCTTCATTTTCACCATAGAGCCAGAGGACTAATTGTTGATTAAGAAACAGTTATGTGAAGAGAGGAATGATTTCCTAGGATTGCTCGTTGTCAGAGTTTGATCAGAGAAGCAGACCTGAAAGGAGCTCTAAAGAGTAAGGAATTATTACGAGGATTGGATATTATGCAATTATGGGTGCTGGATAAACAGTCTATGTGAAGCTACTGCTTCTGTGTCTTGGTGCTAGAGCCTGAAGTCCACACGTAAAGCAGTAGAGAAGAAAAGATGGATGTGAAGTCGGGGAAACAAGGACAAAACAGATAGGCTGGAACCTATGAGGACAGCTGAAACATACATCAGTCTCTCACCATACCCAGCTTTCAACTTTGATGATGGACTAATCTACAGGAAGAGCTGGCACCATTCTTCATAGATATGAACACGCAGAGGATGTCCAGCAAGAACTGAAGGTGCTGCAGACCCAGCCACTGCTCCACGCTAACAACTCAGGCTGGCAGAAAAGTGACAAGACGTGTGCACTACAGCAGTGCCCCATACCCAGCACCAATCTTGCCCACACAAAAGAACATGGCTGACACCTTACTTCTGCCTTCCAGTCCCACACAAAATGTCTCTTGTGGCCCACACTAACTTGGAACTGTAGCAAAAGAACTTTTGAAAACAAAATTCCAACTTAGCCACATTGCCACAACACATGTCTTCCATTTTTAGTATATATGGGATGATCTAGAAATGTTTTCCCTAACGCTTAGCCCAGAGATTTTCCCATAATCCTCTGCTGCTCTGAACCTTCTCCTCTGTCAACTAGATGAATGCCTTCATCATGGAATCATTGCACAAAACAATGTTTACAAAGTACCCCAAACAGTGCTTGCTTTACGTTCTAAAAATTACTATCTTCTGTTTCTTAATGTCTACTTAGAGATCAAGAATACATCATTTAATAGGGGAGGTAAATATTTTCGAGGGAAAGAGCATATATTGTGTTACTCAAGACAAATATCATTAATTCAGAACTACCCAGGATTTTAGATTATTCATCCTATTAATTCCCAGTGTAAGTTGGTAATACAGAGTCAGTTACAGTTTCACCAGACCAGTTTGGAACCTGGCTTTAGCTTCAGTTTATGTGAAGTGGAAGGAATGTGCTATTCCATATGGAAGAGAGAGAGAAGAGGTAGAGAGACTCATTTGATTACTCTGAGCTTATGGCCTACCTGACACCCCTGATTGAGCACTGAGAATTATTCTGTGATCAGAAGAAGTTGATTAAAACCAGATTCCTAGCACTGAAGTGAAATGAAACTACACAGTGTGATTTTAATACTAGACTCTTTCCCTGTGGTGTGTTGCATAATAGAAACCAATTGAAAATATATATGTTAGGACAAATAAATATAAATAAGTTGACGTACTGCAGAAAGTGAGCCAGGGGAGCCCACAGTGAAAAGGGGTACTATCAGAGTTTAGAGCATTATACTTTAATTAATAAGAAGAAAATGAGAAGAAAAATCCATTGAAGGAAGACGGGATCGTGCTCTAATTTTATGAGGTTGGTGTTTTATGAGATAAGAAATGCCCGGGGACAGGCATTAAAAGAAAGTAAAGTTGAATGTACTCTTGGCTGACCACTCAATGAAGAACTGCAGGAGAGCAAATACTTGTATCCTGTCCTTTTCTGGATGCCCATTCTCTTGTCTCTAGCTATCTATAGTACCTGTAGTCTGAATGTGTAATTGAGCACAGAATTATTACACTACTGTCATTGTTCCTTCATTTTCTCATGAGTCATTTTTATCCTTGTTCCCCAGTACGTAGCAGTCTCAGGTGGATGAACAAAGGCCGTGGCACTGTAAAGAATATAGGCTTTGACCTGGGTCCCCACCCAGTGGAACAACTTAGCCTCCCAATACTTCCTCTGTCTGCAACTGGGCTGGGTCCAGGGCGATCTATCCTTTACATTGGCAGATACTACAGTTAATATGCTGCTCTCCAGTTTGCCACTTGATAGCCATAGTCCCCACACGTTTCTGTCTCTGTGGTTCCCACTAGGAAAGTAAGCTCAGGGTTGTCACGGGAGGCTGACATTGTTACAACAGCTTATGTTGACTTTCTTCCATTACTCTGAGTGCTTCTCTCACTGGGAATCTGGTGGGATGTTTACTCAGTGGTGTCAGTTTTCTTTGATGATCCCTGAAAGTATTGCCCTGGTTTTTTAGTGTTTTAGACCATGCTATTTTAAATATGATTCTCCCAGTTGGAGTCAGATAATATTTGTCTCAACATTGTGTTACATCTAAAATTTTTTCCCCTCAAAAAAATCAACATGTTTCTTGAAAGAAACTTGGACAGCTTAACTCTCTTCTACCTCCTGATGAATTTTCCATCCCCTGGGGAGTTTGAGAAAAACTTTTCTGACCATGATTGCAAATTTCAAAGTACTTTTCCCCCCTCTTTGTCTCAAGGTATCCATAGTTTCCTCATAGAGACAAAATTCTTGGAAACCATTTAGCTACTCTTAAAGAGGTAGATTTTCATCAATAATTGATTTATCCATGGGCTAAACTAAGAACATGCCATCTTCTACTTTTTTATACTTTTATGTTATCTGGCAGGAGGCAAAATGGAGTTGTATTTATTCCACACATAGTTATTGAGACCTACCCTGTGCCAGGCTAGTGCTCGGTATGCATGGATGAACAAAACAGTGCTAGGTATGCATGGATGAACATACCATTGCAAAGTTCATGAACGAGTGCAGAAAAATACAGCAAACAAATAATAAATCTACAATGGTAAATTAGTGTAAGTACTATGAAGGAAAAGAACCAGATTCTATAAGAAAGATGATAGTGGGGATCAATCTGGGTTGAGCATCTAGAAAGATCTCTTGAGGAGGTTGAACATAAGCCGAAACTTAAAGGGTCAGCAGGGACCAACCAGACAGAAGGATAGAAAGGCCTGAAGTTTAAGGTACCATCTAGTCTCTGTCACCCAGAAGCTCTGAACCTCCAGCCTACACCTCTTGGCTATGAGAAAGATATTTTCAGAAATTCTTTACATCTTTATATCTGAGTGGTGACATTTTTGCCACCTGTGTAGTTTTGTGTTTGGCTGGAGTGGGGTCCTCAGATGTTATATAAAAGGCAAGTTTTTGCTCTCATTTGGAGTAACCTGCTGTTGTTGGGTGTAGCCATCTGTTAGCCCTTTACAAGGTGGGTGTCAAAAAGGCCAAGTGGACATGATTTTTTTTATCTACTGAATAAGCATTTTTATAAAGGAGATGGGGTCAGGAAGAAATTCATACCAAGTAGAGAAAAGTGCATGCTGTAAGCTACAGACAGTTTAAAGAAGAGGGCATGTTTATGGAATTAAGAAAGTTTTAATTTATCCTGGAATGTGAGATGGAAATTAGGCTGGAGAAATATAAGAGGGCCACACTAGAAAGAATTAAACCATGGGCCATGTCGAGGGGATTGAACTTGTTCTGTGAATAAGTCAGATCTAGTGGAAATTTTTGAACCAGTGCTGCTTAAAAATAATATCATTTAAGGAAGAAAGGCGTTAGTGGCAAAGAGGTTATTGTAGTTGTCCAGGCAAGAGATATGGAGGACCTAGTTTACTGACAGTGAGGAGAGATATATTTCTGAAGGAGAAAATTCCATTTGATATGAAAAGGTGAAAGAGGAGAGGGGTATGATTGTGAAGTGTGGAGGACAGGGTGGATGATGACACCGTGAATAGAGGATGTGGGAGAGTCCCCATTTGATGAATGAGCTGCTTCCTCATTGGTGCTCTTCCTCTGACATGGATAACTACCTACATATTTACCTCTCTTGGTTTACTGGGAGCGCCTCAAGGACAAAAATGCTTTATTTATTACTGACCCCGTAGTGCAGGTAACAAAGCGTATCTGAGGAGTTCAGCAAGTAGTAACTACTATTAATATTAAGCTTTCAATAGTTGTGTTTCAGTGAATGTATGGATGGCACACTTTTGACAGTATAATAGTTCTGAAGACTCCAGAGAGAATGTTGGGAAGTTGATTGAGAGAAATTCTCTTTAGATGAATTTATTTCAAGGAGGAGAAAAGTGACAGCTCTAAGGGAAGAAGAAATGTAATATGTGAGGGGACACAAAAGCTGACCCAGTTTGGTTCCACTGCTAAAAGGCAGCCACTGAAAAGGTTTGAAAGCAAGAATAACACAGGAAATTAGTTCTGAAAATCCAACCATCTCAGTTGAGTCATCTTCAGGCCTGGATAGACAGAGAACGTTTGCACAAAGAACACATAACTTTCTTAGACATTACAGAAATTTTGGAATTAACCTTGGCTATACTTTTCTCTGTTTACATCCAGTTTTTGTTAGACCTGATTCCTTTTATTTAGGGAGTGCTACCAAATGTAAGGATTTAGTATAACTTTCATAAAAATGTTAAAGTGGCCCATGAGGTTTTTAAAATTTTCTCAATGGTTGGATGATGTCTTCGCCTAATTACCAAATTTCAATTATTTAGTTAAATCATTATTTGCATATCTTTAAAAAAAAACAATGCTAAGGCACATAAACAGAATTCTTAGTTGAAAATTCAGCATTTGTGTTTCAAGCATCATATTCCGTATTTTTAAAACTTATTTGTAGTAAGCGAAGCACAACATAAAAGCAATTAATACTTTTAATTAAAGAATGACATTTTCCTAATAATCCAATTGCTGGGTGTTGGGCTTTACTTTTTTTCTCTTGGTTGTTTTGTTTGTATTAAATATTTTGTAACTTGAGATGTGAGCAATAAATCATATTACATGGTCTTACTCTATGATAACTTTATCAACCATAATCTTGATATTTTATCAGCTTTATTCTCTTTCTTCTTATATGATTATGCATATTTGTTGATTTCTGAGGTCCCATCACATTCAGTTCCATTCAAGCATCTATTGTAGTAATCTATAGGAAAGAAAAAAGACCTATAGAAAAGGAAAATTGATGCATAGTAAAAGTCTAGAAGAAAAGAAAGTCTGAGAGGCGATTCTTTAACAGTGTCCTTAGAAAAGTGTTTCTGGCCCATCTTATTAAAGCCATTCCCCTTGACAGATAAAACTCTACCATGGATATATAGTGAGATAGGTGCTTTGAGGACCTAATATCATAAAATATTTAAATCATTCAATTCCTTTTGCTGGGAGTCCAGGCTTAAGTAACTTTTGATTAAAATGTGGATTTCTCTGTAATTTTTAACAAGAAATTTTAGGGTAAGCTGACAAGAATATTTACTATAAATCAATAAATTGATCCATATTTTTATAGTTTAATCTCTCCTAAATTTAGTCTGTGTAGATCAGGTATTCAAGTCCACATCTCTGTAGCACTGATGAGAAGTCTCTGGACTTTCAAAATTAGAAACCAGATACTGAACTATAGTAAATTCACCAAGGTAGTCTTCCAGCCTACCTCTCTTAAAGACAGACCAATCTCATTTCCTACTCTCTCTCAGGATTTTTGCAAACCTTCAGCCAAATGTGTTCTCCCAAAAACTAATTATATTACAGTTGAAAAATGTAAACCCTAGAAAAGAAATGTGACTTGACGAAGGTCACATACAAATTTGGTCTCTTGCCCACTCTGTTTTCCTTCCATTGTACCATATACGCTCTTAATACAGCATTATCCTTGACAGACTAAGGGCACCATTCAACAAATCTTACCCAAGTCATAAGGGGAAACAAAACTCTTGAATTATGTATCAACCTAATCCCTACTCTTGTACCTCAATGGGCAATGGGGCTACCTACAATTTAATGCACCCTGTGCCCTTTTTTCTTCTTTCTAATGGAGTCAGAACCTAGACATCGTTTATTCACTGTTTAAGATTCACCATTTGTTGCTTCCAGTTTCAAAGTTTGTGCCGTTTCTCCAAGTGGAGTTAGTCATTCTCTCTTCTGCCCATGTGCATCTCTGTTATGTACCATATATTATATGCCACATGATATTAAATATGTGCCTATTTTATTGCCTGCTAAGACATGAACTCCTCTAAAAGAGGAACTACTGGTTGTTTATCTCTGCATGTCAGCGCCCATCACAGCATCTGGCACTTAGTAATTTCTTGATAAAAGAAGAGAGGAAAGAAAGGAAGGAGAGAGGTAGGAGACAGAGAAGAAGAAACGAGTTTATCTTCCACTGGGAAAGACTTCTGTTTTCTCAACACCAAATTACATGAGAAGAGAAGGTATGCAAATTTAGGCAAAACCACATATGCAGCTCAAAATAATACTTACTTTTAAGGCTGATTTGGAAGAACTTGAGTTATTTTCTCTTTCTATCACCTTAAGCAGAATGCAATTATAAATAATTAGAATTTTTCTCCACATTCCACAGTGAATTTAAATAATAATGCCCTTAGAATACTGGAGACACTAGGGAGGATTTCTGTTCATGGTTAGACAGATGCTAATAAATAACTATATCCGTTCTCCAAAGTGACCTTATGTCAGAGCTGAAGGATAGTTTGTTCCAGTGGCAACTGAGACGATGCATCAGTTGAACAGATGGGAAAGAATCAAAGTGTATGCTTGAGAAGAGGTCCTTATAACATTAAGTGTCAGAGACAACAGTAGATGTTAATCCAGCAGAGCTAATTCTATAGTAGGGAGTGAAATATTATTTAATCAGCGGTGCTTCATACATAATTCAATTAACTGCCTTCACTCATCAGTATTAACGAGAACTGGAGCTTGGATTAATGTGCAAGAGCCTCGTAAAGGAGCTCCCAGCCTACCTAAGTGCTGCCAAAACCTAATAAAGTACTGCCAATCAAATCCTGGTATCTGGACCCAATGCATCAGTGCACTGATGTTACAAATTATCCCGAGCATTTCTTATTGTTTCCTAATTCTTTAATTATGCCGATATCTGCACTAAAATGTTTAATTAGTGTATGGGGGAAAACGAGTAAGATTGCCTGCAATTTCCTTGACTATCAGTATTTAGCATCAAGTAAACAAAATCGAATTTTACTGCGAATAATTTTTAAAGGCAAGTTCAGCTTTTTTATTCTGTAAATCTTGGTAATTGAAAAGAAAACAGCAAGTTGGGTTATAGCAATCTAAAAGGCTGAGAGGATATTGAGGATGCCAGAAGACTGAGTGCTCATCCATCCGTTATCTTTTAGCTAAGCCTCCGGACTTCGAGAACCTTAATTTTGTCCTGGTTGTTTTTGTTTTTGTTTTTCTGGTGTCAGGTATTGGAGATGAATACGTGATACTAACAATCAGGCGATCAGGGCCGCTTGAAAGAATGAAGAGATTGTCATTACTCTGGGTTTTTGAGGATGAATGGATTTTAGCCTGCATATTCTGGTTAAGTTACTATTTTAGAGAACTGGTAAAGACCTATGCCTAATGTGCTCTAAGACTATGCCTGAAATCAGAGAACAGAAGGTGATCAGTGCAGCCTTTACAGCATGTATGTACTTTGTAAGTTTTTTGTGCTTCCTATATATCAGGAACTAGGCTAAGCTATAGGTATATAGTAAAAATGTTTAGTTCCAGATCTCAGAAAAGCAAAGACCTACTGGAGGAGGTAGATGAATGTGCAGAGAAAAATGATAAGGTCAAGAGTGGTGTTAACAGAGATGGTGATTGTTTTAACTCTTTGTCAGTCACAGCATAAATTTTATTTTACTGAAGCCTCATAACCCTTTCAAAGGGATATTGTAACTCCTTTGTTTTAAAGTAAAGCAAAAATGAAACTATGGACACAACAGGACAGTGGTTGCCTCCAAGGAGGAAGGAAGAGAGTAGGATTGAAAGGTTCACAGCTGTATCTGAAACATTTATAATCGTTAAAAACCAGGACCAAAATAATATAACACATGTCAACATACATGAAAAATTGAGTGGTAGAGTAAATCATAGATGTTTTACTTCTCTGTGTGTTTGAAATGTTTTATAATGAGAACAAAGGAACAATGCCCAATTTGCAGTTAAGTGAGTGAGGTCTGTGATGGGGGGCCCCAGAGTAGATGAGAGGACGGAGCTGGAGTGGGCAGAGGAGGGGGTAATTATGAAAGGTTTTCTAAAGACTTTAGGAATGGCTAGCATCAACAGAAAGCATTTATTAAGCACCTGTTTATTTCTGAGATTGTAATAAATGCCCCAAAATTGAAACTAACCTATGATAAACATCTCCTAGGATGTTTATGATGCAGTTGTAAGTAAGTAAATACAGGGGATCATTGCATACAAAGATTATTCAGCAAGAAATACATCTGAAATACATCTGAAGGACAAGTGTATTTTGGAGGAAGTTGATATGGAGATGTTTGCAGTTGGCCATTAGAAAGTTTAAAATAGGGATAATATCAAGTTGAGGTCTTAAAACTCCTGTGGTTCACTAGGAAATATATTGAAGGAAAATGCTGATGGATTATTATTTGTCGGGTGTTGGAATCTGCACTATATTTTTCATCATTTTTCTCATTGCTGTCAGAAACCCTAGGTGATAAAGTTAAAATGCTAAGTTATTTATAGATGGAATCTGAGATTCATAGTGGTTATCTAGTTCATGTTGACACAGTTAAAGACATAAGGTTCAGAGAGCCTGAGTAACTTGTCAGAGGGCACACAGCTCTTAAGTGGTGAGGATATATGCACACCATTGTTATCTTTATATCTTTCATAAAAGGGCAGGTTCTTCTCCCTATTTCTGGTATCTGCTTTATTTGAGGCAAAGACTGGGGCCATCTATGAGACAAGTGGTGTTTCTCTCCTGGAAGCACCTCCTAGGAAAATCAAATAGATGTTGACAGCCAATGTGTGCATCTACCTAAGGGCACAAAGAGCTTCCCTACCCATAACTCTAAAAAACATCCCAGCTGTTTTAGTGCAGTCAAATGAGAAATAGAGAGTTGAAAGTTCCAAAGGAAGAGACTTGGACCCTTTTCAAAAAGCAGGCATGTTAACTAAGAAAATGTAAATGGAATTAGATTGATTAGAATAAAAGACAAGAGAATCTGAAAAGAGGATCACTAATGGATGTGCGGTAAAATTTACCACCTGGATATCAAGAAAGTGGTTATTTGGATTTAGAATTATCCCAGCTTCATACTTTCTCCCCTACTACTTCCTTTATGGGCATTTCACTGGTTAGCACAACTACTCGTAAATCTCAGACCTGTTAGATTATCAGTTAGATTTTTTTTTTAATTAGTAAAAATACATTTTTAGCAAAAATTCAGTTTGGATATTACACAATTTCATATTTTCTTAATGTGAAATGATAGACACAGAGATAGCATCTGGCAGGTGTTTTGACCATGGCTGCCACACAATAATATGTCTACTAGCACCTATAAAACAGGGCAATTGGTCTCTGGGGCAACTGGTCCTGGAAGGGCAGTCCTAGCAGGCAAACATGAAGGAAGCCATCTTCCCTTCTTGACAAAAACGTTTACTGTATTAAATAGTTGTTGTAGAGAAAAGATATATAAGATATATATCTTTGAAGAGCTATATGTATCTTAAGTAGAAGAGACACATAAAAAAAAGTAATGGTTGGTTAGGACACTGGATTCTGGAAGCAGACTAGTTGGTTTCAAATCCCAACTCCACTAATTACTAGCTGGGTGATATTGAGCAAGTTGCATAATCTATTTGTGCCTCTGTTTTCTCTTCCGTAAAAAGTGGATGATAAAACTTGTAAAGCATCAGCACGCAGTAACCAGCACATAATCATTGCTATTTGGAGGAATGATGGACACGAAGAGAGAGAACTGCAGCAGAAAACAGATTAAGGAACTGCTGAAGAGCTTCTAGAATATAATTGAGTTGGACATAGGTAGTCTTGCTACTCAAAGTGTGGTCTGTGAACCTACCAGCAACTGTATCATCTGAGTATTTGTTAGAAACAGAGATTCAGTTCCTTTGTTCGTTTGCTAAGGATAATGGCCTCCAGCTCCATCTATCCGTGTCCCTGCAAAGGACATAATCTCACAGTTTTTTACAGCTGCATAGTAGTCCATGGTGTACATGTACCACCTTTTCTTTATCCAGTCTCTCATTCATGGACATTTAGGTTGATTTTGTCTTTGCTATCAAGAATAGTGCTGCAATGAACATACACATGCATGTGTCTTTATAATAGAATGATTTATATTCCTTTGAAGCCATTATCTTTGGCAAACTAACACAAGAACAGAAAACCAAGTACCGCATGTTCTCACTTATAAGTGGGAGCTAAATGGTGAGAACACATGGACACTTAGAGGGGAACAACACATACTAGGGCCTTTCAGAGGGTGGAACATTGGGAGAAGGGAGAATATCAGGAAAGATAACTAATGGATAATAGGTTTAATACCTGGGTGATAAAATAATCTGTACCACAAATCCCCATGACACAACTTTACCTATGTAACAAACTCGTACTTGTATTCCTGAACTTAAAAGTTTAAAAAAAAAAAAAAAAAAAAGAAACAGAGATTCTGATCCAGTAGCTCCAGGATAAGAACTGAGATTCTGCACTTATTACAATTTCCTGGGTGAAGCCAATGCTGCTGATCTGTGAACCATATTTTGAAGAGCAAGGATCTAGAACATACTGTCCAAATTGGTAGGTACTAGCCACATGCAGCCGTTAAGAACTTGAAACAAATATGAATTGAGAAGTGCTGTGTGAAGTATACACAGGATTTCAAAGATATCCAAAAAAAGGTGAAATCACTTATTAGTATTTTTGTATTGGTTATATTGTTGAAACTATAAGACATTGGATATACTAAGCTAATAAAATATTAAACTAATTTCACATATTTTTTTCAATGTGTATACTGGAAAATTTAAAATTACATATGCATCTCCTATTGTATCTCTATTGAACAGTGCTGCCCTAGGACATTTTTACCAACAGATTTCCCTATAATACGGTATTGTACTTAGAAGCTGACACTAGTAGAAAGGTAAAAATAATGTTTATTCTTGAGTAAGAGTAAAGGACCTGATACTTTAAAAATGATCTTTCTTATTACAACAGTGTTGCATATTTACTGTAAGACAGTTTTAAAAGGTAGAAACAGAATGGAAAAAATTCAATTACCCAGAAAAACCACCACACTGAAACAACCACTCTTTAAATTCTGTTTTATATGTACTCAGCATCTAATACACTTTTTAACCTCCTTGTGTGAGAGTCTTTCTTCATTGGCATTCTGGAAACCATCTTCTCTTGGTTTTTCTCCTGTCTTACTAACTGCTACATTTCATTTTCTTACCTGATTTCTCTTCATCTTCCCCACCAACTATACTTGCATATTTAATAACTTTCTCAAAGTTTGTGTCTAAAATCCAACTCGATTTCTGTCTCTTAACCAGACTTTTTCTTTTTTAATGTAGTGGTTTCCCTGGGGTTTGCAAAATGCATTGACAGCAAATCCAAGTTCACTTTCAAATACAACTATACAACTTCACAGGTCATGCAAGTTTCTTAAAGTATTCCCAATTCTTACCTCCTTTCCTTTATGACCTTGCTATTATTCATTTCACCTATGCATAAATTATAGTCACAAGATACATTATTACTTTGAACAAACTGTATCTGTTAGAGTATTAAAGAATAAGAAACAGAAAAGATTTTATTTTACCTTCGTTTATTCTTTCTATAATATTGTTCCTTTCTTAAATAGATCTGAGTTTCTGACCTATATTACTTTCCTTCTTCCAATGAACTTAATTTAACATTTCTTGCAAAGCAGGTCTGCTGATTACAAATTCCCTCAAATTTTGTTTTTCTTTTGAATTTCAATTTTCATGTATTTGTACTGTACCCCTCTCTGAATTGCCTTGGTGAACAGTTGATCTATTTTGAGTTGTTATTTATTGCTGTTACTTTTTTCCATAGAACAGAGTATCAGATTTAATAGATCTGCAGTTTTTCTGTCTTTTATTTTCTGCTTTTATCTGGCACATAGAATATTATGAATAGATATCTGTTGAATGGATTTTTTTTTTTTTTTAATGAATGAGAGGTTCTTATGCTGCCCAGGTTGGCCTTGAATGCATAGCCTCGCCTCCTCAAGCACCAGGAGAACTGGCCTGAGCCACTGCGGCTCCTTGAATGGATTTTTAAGTAAATATTTCTCATCCCTTCTTTATCTTTTCTACATAAATTTTTTTAATTTTTTTATTTCCATAAGTTACTGGGGAACAGGTGATAGTTACTTACATGAGTAAGTTCTTTAGTGGTGATTTGTGAGATTTTTGGTGCACCCATCACCCAAGCAGTATACATTGCACCCTATTTGTAGTCTTTTATCCATGCCCCCCCACCCTTTTCCCCAGATCCCCAGAGTTCACTGAGTCATTCATATGCCTTTGCATCCTCATAGCTTACCTTCCACTGCTGAGTGAGAACATACAATGTTTGGTTTTCCATTCCTGAGTTACTGCACTTAAAACAATAGTCTCCAATCTCATCAGGCTGCTATGACTGCCATTAATTCATACCTTTTTATGGATGAGTAGTATTCCATCATCTATATCTATCTATATCTATATCTATATATCTATATAGATATAGATGATGGAATTGATTGATGGGCACTTGGGTTGGTTTCATGTTTTTGCAGTTGCTAATTGTGCTGCTGTAAACATGCATGTGCATATATATATGGTTTGCCAATTATTCTAACACCATTTGTTGAATAGAGTGTCCTTCACCCATTTTTGTTTTGTTTGCTTTGCCAAAGATGAGTTGGCTTTAAGTATTTGGGTTTATTTCTGGACTCTCTATTCTGCTCCATTGGTCTATGTGCCTACTTTTAGATCAGTACCATGCTGTTTTGGTGACTATGGCCTTATAGTATAGTATGAAATCAGGTAACATGATGCCTCCATATTTGTTGTGAGATAAATCTATCTATATCTACCTATCTATCTATCTATCTATCTATCTATCTATCTATCTATCTATCACAGTTTGTTTATCCACTCATTGATTGATGGGCACTTAGGTTGGTTCCACAATTTTGCAATTGCTAATTGTGCTGCTATAAACATGCAGGTGCAAGCATCTTTTTCATATAATTACTTCTTTTCCTCTGGGTAGATACCCTGCAGTGAAATTGCTGGAGCAAATAGTAGCTCTACTTTTAGTTCTTTAAGAATCTCCACAGTTTTCCATAGTGGTTGTACTAGTTTACATTCTCACCAGTGGTGTGGAAGTGTTCCCTGTTTAGTACATCCATGCCAACATCTACTGTTTTTTTTATTTTTTGATTATGACCATTCTTGCAGGAGTAAGGTGGTATTGCATTGTGGTTTTGATTTGCATTTCCCTGATCATTACTCATGTTAAGCATTTTTTCTTATGTTTGTTGGTCGTTTGTATATCTTCTTTTGAGAATTGTCTGTTCATGTCCTTAGCCCACTTTTTGATGGGATTGTTTGTTTTTTTTTATTGCTAATTTGTTGACTTTCATTGTAGACTCTGGATATTATTCCTTTGGCAGATGTACAGATTGTGAAAATATTCTCCCACTCTTTAGATTGTCTGTTTGCTCTGCTGACTGTTCCCTTTGCCATGCAAAAGCTCTTTAGTTTAATTAAGTCCCACCTATTTATCATTGTTTTTTTTTTCTTGCATTTGCTTTTGGTTCTTGGTCATACAATCGCTGCCTACGCCAATGTCTATGAGGGTTTTTCTGATGTTATCTTCTAGAATTTTTATAGTTTGAGGTCTTAGATTTAAGTCCTTATCCATCTTGAGTTGATTTTTGTGTAAGGTGAGGGACGAGGATCCAGTTTCATTCTCTTACATGTGGCTAGACAGTTATCCCAGCATGGTTTGTTGAATAGGGTGTCCTTTATGCACTTAGTTTTATTTACTTTGCCAAAGATCAGCTGGCTTTAAGTATTTGGGTTTATTTCTGGGTTCTCTATTCTGTTCCATTGGTCTATGTGCCTATTTTTCGATCAGTACCATGCTGTTTAGGTGACCATGGCCTTAAAGTATAGTTTGAAATCAGGTGATGTGATGTCTCCATATTTGTTATTTTTGCTTAGTCTTGCTTTGGCTATGTGGGTTCTTTTTTGGTTCTCTATAAATTTGGGGATTGCTTTTTTCTAGTTCTGTAAAGAATGATGGTATTTTGATGGTAATTGCATTGAATTTGTAGATTTCTTTTGGCAGTATGTTCATTTTCACAATATTCTACCATCCATGAGCATGGGATATGTTTTCATGTGTTTGAGTCAACTGTGATTTCTATCAGCAGCGTTTTGTAGAAGTCTTTCACCTCCTTGGTTAGGTATATTCTGAAGTATTTTTGTTTTTTTAGAGATATTGTAAAAGGGATTGGGTTCTTTATTTGATTATTAGTTTGTTTACTATTGATGTATAGGAGAGCTCATTTGTGTACATTAATTTTGTATCTGGAGATTTTGCTGAATTCTCTTATCAGTTCTAGGAGCTTTTTGGAGGAGCCTTTAGGGTTTTCTAAGTATACAATCATATCATCAGCCAATAGTGACAGTTTGACTTCTTCTTTACCAATTGGATGCCCTTTATTTCTTTCTCCTGTCTGATTGCTCTAGCTAGGACTTCCAGTACTATATTGAAAAGAAGTGGTAAAAGTGAGTGTCCTTGTCTTATTTCAGTTCTTTTTTTTTTGTCTTTTTTTTTTTAAGAAAAAGAGAGAAAAGGAGAAAGAAAGAGCAAAAGAACGAAAAAAAAGAATGAAAGAGAAAAAGAGGAAGAAAGAGGGAGAGAGAACGGGATTCTTGTTTTATTTCCAGGCTAGAATGCAGTCTAAAAATAAGTATTAAAAACCTCTTTTATGCCAATAATTGTGCTTAACAATGGAGACAGGAAGGAATAGGGGATGAAAATAACAAATAAGCAGCCAACCAATATTTTATTTAAACCTGCGAAATGCTATGCAATTGCTGAGGAGTGATTTACTTCCAATTATGTGGTCACTTTTAAAATAGATGTGATGTGATACTGAGAAAAATGTATGTTTTGTGGATTTGGGGAGGAGAGTTCTGTAAATATTTGTTAAGTTTACTTGTTCCAGGTCTGAGTTCAAGTCCTGGATATCCTTGTTAATTTTCTATCTCGTTGATCTGTCTAATATTGACAGTGTAATGTTAAAGTCTCCCACTATTATTGTGTGGGAGTCTAAGTCTCTTTGT
>PVKP010023413.1:0-36350 GCA_004027715.1 Plecturocebus donacophilus | reverse complement strand
TCCTTCCCTCCTTCCCTCCTTCCCTCCTTCCCTCCTTCCCTCCTTCCCTCCTTCCTTCCTTCCTTCCTTCCTTCCTTCCTTCCTTCCTTCCTTCCTTCCTTCCTTCCTCTCTTTCTCTCTCTCTTTCTTTCGACAGGTTTGCTCTTGTCACCCAGGCTGGAGTGCAATGGCACGGTCTAAGCTCACTGCAATCTCCACCTCCCAGGTTCAATCAATTCTTCTGCCTCAGCCTCCTGAGTAGCTAGGATTACAAGTGCTCACCACCACACTAGCTAATTTTTGTATTTTTAGTAGAGACGGGGTTTCACCATGTTGCCCAGGCTGGTCTCGAACTCCTGACCTCAAGTCATCCACCTGCCTTGGCCTCCCAAAGTGCTGGGATTACAGGCATGAGCCACTGCGCCTGACCGTAAATGGTTTTTAGGGGATTCGGTGGGCTTGGACATTGTCTGTTCAGACTCCCAGCCAGAGGCTGAATAACCTTTAAATCAAAATTTCTAATCTTGTAGCTAATTTATTAGTCTTACAAAGGCAGACTGGTTTCTAGGCAAGAAGGGGATCTTTATGGGAAAGCACTATTACCAATTTTGTTTCAGAGTCAAACTATAAACTAAATTCCTTCCCAAGGTTAGTTGGGCCAGTGCCCAGGAATGAACAGAGACAGCTTAAAGGTTAGAAGCAAGATGGAGTCAGTCAGGTCTGATCTCTTTCACTGTCACAGTTGCCTCAGTTATAATCTTTGCAAAGGCGGTTTTACGTTCCTCTTTCTCCTGTGCTGGATGCTTCCTCTGTTCCTCCTGCCCTTGGATGTCAGACTCCAGGTTCTTTGGCCTTTGGACTCTTGGACCTACACCAGTGGTTCGCCTGGGACGCTCAGGCCTTCAGCCACAGACTGAAGGATGAACCATTGGTTTCCCTACTTTTGAGGCTATTGGACCCGACTGAGCCACTCCTGGCTCTTTCTTCCTCAGCTTGCAGACAGCCTGTCATGGGACTTGGCCCTGTGATGGCGTGAGCCAATCCTCCCTCATAAACTCCCTTTCCTACGCCCATCTATCCTACTAATTCTGGCCGTCTGGAGAACCTGATGAATGCAGACCCTTGTGCAACTTCTTTGATCTCCAAAATATGGCTTTCTAGCATTTAGCTGGCTCAATTGAAACTCTTTTTAAAAAACATTTACATAAAGGAAATCTCCATTTGTAAAGGCGTCCCCTCCCTGCACCCAAACCACTAGAAACTGAAGATGAAGACATGGGCTTGAAGCTGACATCACAAACGGTAGCCTTCGGAGACACTTCCTGGCAGTCTCATTTTGACTAGGCTTTACTTACACCCTTCTTCCTTGGTTTGAGTTTAGCTCTGTGCTTTTGAGATGTGAATTTGTTCTACTTTGTTTCACCTGAGTCATCCCTTTAGAAGTGCACATTTAGTGGTGGTGCACAGTGGCTCATGCCTGTAATCCCAGCGCTTTGGGAGGCTGAGGCGGGCGGATCACCTGAGGTTGGGAGTTTGAGACCAGCCTGACCAACATGGAGAAACCCCGTCTCTACTAAAAAATACAGAATTAGCCGGGCGTGGTGACACATGCCTGTAGTCCCAGCTACTCGGGAGGCTGAGGCAGGAGAATCGCTTGAATCCAGGAGGTGGAGGTTGCAGTGAGCTGAGATCGCGCCATTGCACTCCAGCCTGGGTAACAAGAATGAAACTCCGTGTCAAAAAAAAAAAAAAAGAAGAAGAAGTGCACATTTAGTGTTGCCTAGCTAACAGTTGCTTAGGGATCATATAAAAAGGGGAAATAAAAACTATTTGAGAGTATAATCAGGATGACTATAATGCTAAAACTAACTTTACAAATTAGTTGGTCCCACTACGATTTATCTTTGGTAGAAATGGGGAATTTGAGAGAAGATTCTTTACAGAAGCTATAAGATCTGCTTCTGTCTCTATGTCTGTATGTTTATATGTGTCGTGTGTATGTGACATTTCACTACCGAAATATATGAAAAAGCTAAATTAATTGGCTTCAAGAAGGGACCACTTACATATTTTACCAGAAAACAGAAACTAACTCAAGTGCCTTTTCATTAACATGACTTGGGTCAATTTTTGGTAAATAAAAGTGTTTAATATTGTTGGTTTATCTTCTGAGTTATCAAGAAATATACATGTATTTAATTTTAGGATTTTTGATTTTATGATATTTGCCTCACATACAGTAATGTAAAGATAGTTAATAGAAAAACTTGAAGGCTGGGTATGGTGGCTCCTGCCTCTAATCCTAGCACTTTGGGAGGCTGAGGCAGGTGGGTCACTTGAGGTTAGGAGATCGAGACTGGCCTGGCCACCATGGTGAAACCCCGTCTCTATGTTATATGTAAATTTTTGGTGCCACAAAACATATAACACTCCAATGTAAATTTCCTCAGCAAGGCAATTTACTTCTATAGAAGGGTATGTCTCACAGATGGAACAATGGCGAGTGCACACCTGGACAAGGGAGAGGAAGGGGTTCTTATCTCTGATGCAGGTACCCCTACTGCTGTGTCATTCCCCTCTTGGCTAGGGTTAGACCGCACAGTCTAAGAATTTCCACTGGCTATTTTAAAGAGAGCAGGGGTACAAGCTGGAGTGGTGGGGTGGGTAGTTTGGTAGGAAGGATGATTATGGGACTGGTCAGAGCAGGTGACTAGGGGTGACCCAGGTCAAGCAGGTGACCAGGGCAGGTGACTGGAGCAGGTGACTGGGATGAGTCAAGATGGAGGAGGGGACCGGGGGAACAGATGTGAACTACTGGTTAGAACTAGTGGAAAAGGTCATTTAATGAAACTACAAGGAAGTTAAACTTTAAAATGGAGAATTAAAGAATAAGAGAGCTGAGCATCCTGACATACTGATTCTTTGAAGAGAAACTTGGAGTTCACTATAGCTAACATCCGTTAAAAACACAGAAAATTAGCTGGGCATGGTGGAGGGCACCTGTAATCCCATGAACGCAGCTCACTGCAACCTCTGCCTCCTGGGTTCAAGTGATCTCTGGCCTCAGCCTCCTGAGTAGCTGGAATTACAGGTTGCTCACCTCCATGCCTGGCTAATTTTTGTATTTTTGGTAGAGACAGGGGTTTTACCATGTTGGCCAGGCTGGTCTCGAACTCCTGACTTCAGGTGATCTGCTCACCTCAGTCTCCCAAAGTGCTGGGATTACAGGCGTGAGCCACCATGCCCAACCAAGTGACATGTCTTTTCATAAATAAAGTTGAAAAGAGAGTAATTTTTTTTCTTTTGCATGAGAGAGAACTTTGTATGGTCCAAATGATAAGGGGGGAAAGAAAGAATATTTTTGGCCTAAGGTAGAAAGCTAAAATGAAAAAGGAGGTATAAGGACTAGATGTAGTGATCTGTAATCCCAGCACTTCAGGAGACCAAGGTGGGTGAATCACCTGAGGTCAGGAGTTTGAGGCCAGCCTGTCCAACATGGTGAAACCTTGTCTCTACTAAAAATACAAAAATTAGCTGAGCATTGTGGTGGGTGCCCATAGTCCCAGCTACTCGGGAGGCTGAGGCAGGAGAATCACTTGAACCCAGGAGGCAGAGATTGCAGTGAGCTGAGATCGTGGCATTTCACTCCAGCCTGGGTGACAGAGGGAGACTCTGTCTCAAGAAAAAAAAAGAGAAAGAAAAAAGACAAAAAGAGGTTTACAATCAGCTACAGTCCAAAATTTGTCTTTCCTTCAAGGAAATTCATGGAAAGGATACTGACAAGTACTCTTGAATACAGGTTTCTAATAACCTTGAGATCATACTAGTGAACTAGGTAAAAACTTCCAGAACGCTAATGAAAAACTGATGCATTCATGAAGATTGCTAACCCAGCATCAGGCATTACAATAATTAATTACTCTGGACTGAGCTGATAGACTGAAATTATTTTAATGACTTTTTTGTTGAATAATTGCTAACTCTTTTTCTTTGTTTTCGAGAGTCAAGAATTTTTTTTCTTTTTTTTGAGATGGAGTTTTGCTCTTGTTGCCCAGGTTGGAGTGCAGTGGTGCCATCTTGGCTCACCGCAACCTCTGCCTCCCGAGTTCAAGCAATTCTCCTGCCTCAGTCTCCCTAGTAGCTGGGATTACAGGTGTGTGCCACCATGACTGGCTAATTTTTTTGTATTTTTAGTAGAGATGGGGTTTCACCATGTTGGCCAGGCCGGTCTCGAACTCCTGACCTCAGCTGATCTGCCTGCCTTGGCCTCTCAAAGTGCTGGGATTACAGGCCTAAGCCACCACACCTGGCCTACAACTAAAAAAAAAACAAACTGCTTAGAGCTTATAGCAACTGGGTAAAGTATTTTTTTATGAGCAAAATTGAAGCATTGACCTTTCTTTCTACCTGATTTCTCCAAAAGCAGAAACTATTAATGAGTATTCTTAATTTACTGTAATATGGTTATTTGCGTAATTTTAGTGAAAAAATTTTTTCCTTTGTTAACAGGACACAATTGAAAACACTGCTTATTCTGCCAAGGCTTTGCCTGAAGTGTCGTGTTTTCAGATGTGAGCAGATTGCTTTGAGGAATTGAGGTTGGCTTTATAGAGCCAATAAAAAGCTACTTGGAAAGACTGGCCAAGTACCTTGTCTATACAGTTCCCTTACAAGGTTCCTGACCTTGAGGTAAGTAAATAATTTCCATCTGATAGCCCAGGAACCTCAGAATATTCTGGTGCCTTGAGAAAAGAGGAACTCACCCAGTTGATGCAGGTTTTACAGGCACAGTCTGGTGATGAATCAGTCTCTGGCTTTTCAAACCCTCAAGGCTTTAAAAAAGTCTAACCTGAAATTCTCTATGAAAATTCCTCAAAGCCAACTTGAAAAGAACCTTTATGGTCAATCATGATTTTTTTTCCACTTTATACAAATAATGAGTCTGAGCATAATGCTAAAACTTATTTTACAAGTAACTTGGTCCCATTAAGATTTATTTTTGGTAGAAATGGGGAGTAGGAGAGAGGAAAATTAAGTTTCGGAAGAAAACTGTTGAACACTTACTATTAGATTCCAGCCTGATGATTGTTTCTGAGTTTTTATTATTTTCCCACAATCCTTAATTATTTCCTGGCTGCAAGTCTTTAAATAAGGACTGAGTTTTAATTTTCTTTATGATGTTTTTAGTTCATTCATAAATTGAATTTTTTTTTCTGTTCAGGCATACACATTTCTTTTTTATTATAATTCTTATGTGTATTATATTTCTTCTGTGTATCTCTCATTTTTTTGTTTTTTGTTTTTGTTTTGAAACGAAGTTTTGCTCTAGTTGCCCAAGCTGGAGTGCAATGGTGCAATCTTGGCTCACTGCAGCCTCTGCCTTCCTGGTTCGAGTGATTCTCTTGACTCAGCCTCCCAAGTAGCTGGGATTACAGGTACCCACCACCATGCCCAGCTAATTTTTTATATTTTTAGTAGAGACAGAGTTTCACTATGTTGGCCAGGCTGGTCTTGAACTTCTGGCCTCAGGTGATCCACCCACCTCTGCCACCCAAAGTGCTGGGATTACAGGTATGAGCCACCACTCCTGGCTGTATCTCATTGTTTTAGTTCTCCTAAGAAAACCAGATTCATGTTATTCTGAAGCCTAGAGATGATTCAACAGGCAACAGCAGCTATATAAATAGATGACTGAGGTCTCATTTTGCCACCCTGTGATGCCTTCCCAATTTGGCTTTTGGCTTTCTTCAGATTCCTCACTAAGAGGTATCCATCCCCAACATCATTTGAATATTTGTCCTCACCTAAATCTGATATTGAAATATAATGCCCAACATTGGAGGTGGGATGCGGTGGGAGGTGATGGATCAAAGGTGTGGGTTTCTCATGAATGGCTTAGCAGTGTCCCTTTGGTGCTATCCTCATGTCAGTGAGTGAGTTCTCATGGGATCTGGTCGTTTAAAAGTGTGTGGCACCTCACCTGCCGCTCTCTCGCCCTCTCTCTCTCACGTTCCTGCTTTCCGTTTGTGACATGCCTGCTCCCCCTTTACCTTCTGCCCTGATTGTCAGCTTCCTAAGGCCTCCCTAGAAGCTGAGCAGATGTCAGCACCAGGCTTCCTGTAAAGCCTGCAGAACCATGTGCCAATTAAGCCTCTTTTCTTATACATTACCCAATCTCAGGTATTTCTTATTTTTATTTATGTGTTTATTTATTTTTCTTTTTCTGCATTTAATAAATGTTTGTTGAGTAAGTCAGTAAATCAATGACCATCAAATCATGTGAGCAATCATCAGAGTATCTGATTTCTAAAAAGATGCAACAAAACATTTTTATTGTAAATTCACAATTTATAATGGTATAAATTTATGGATTAAAAAATGAAGTCATAAATTGTAGATATAATGTGGAATAATTAAATCAAACTAGTTAACATATCCAGTACTTCAAATACGTTTCTGTGATGAGAATATCAATTTTGAAATGTATAATACTCCATTCTTAAGTATATGCACCACACTGTACAACAGAACTCAGAAAAAGTACAAAACATATTCTTCCTGTCTGAGATTTTGTGCCCTTTGACTGTCATTAATTTTTTTTTTGGGATACAGTCTCACTCTGTCACTCAGGCTGGAATGCAGTGGTGCAGTCTCGGCTCACCGCAACCTCTGCCTCCCGGGCTCAAGCGACCGTCCCTCCTCAACCTCCCCAGTAGCTGGGATCACAGGCACGTGACACTACACCCAGCTAATTTTTTCTGCATTTTCAGTAGAGATGGTGTTTCGCCATATTGTCCAGGCTGGTCTCAAACTCCTGACCTCAGATGATCTGCTCACCTCATCCTCTCAAAGTGCTGGGACCACAGGTGCGAGCCACAGTGCCTGGCCTAAAATTTTTATGAGACAAAATATCAATTTCACAACAGCATCAAAAAGTGAGCAGGCCAGGCACAGTGGCCCACACCTGCAATACCAGCACCTTGGGGGCCGAGGTGTATTTTTCTGTACTAAAAATACAAAAGTTACTAAAAATACAAAAAATTATCTGGGTATGGTGGTGGATGCCTGTAATCCTAGCCACTCAGGAGGCTGAGGCAGGAGAATCGCTTGAACCCGGGAGGTGGAGATAGCAGTGAGCCGAGATCATGCCACCGCACTCCAGCCTGGGCAACAGAGCAAGACTCCATCTCAAGAAAAAAAAAAAAAAGTATTTCTCTCTACTAAAAATACCAAAAAAATTTAGCTGGGCATGGTGGTGCGTGCCTGCAATCCTGGCCACTGGGGAGGCCGAGGCAGAAGAATCACCTGAACCCGGGAGGCAGAGGTTGCAGTGAGCCAAGATCACACCACTGCACCCCAGCCTGGGCAACAAGAGGGAAACTTGGTCTGAAAAAATTGAGCATATTTAACCATCCTCAGCTCATAATAGAGCAAATAGGTCAACAGAATAATAATTCATGCTATTGCATTTGTAATGAACTGGCAGCAAGAGAAAATTGGTTGAAGAAAGGCAGAGGAACTATGTCTTGTAAGAATTACAATCAAGGGACGCGATAATCATCTGAGATCCATTCAATGTTGTATCTATAGTTAGAAATGTACATGATAGGAACTCCAGGAATTTTACAGATTCTTCTTTTAAGGTCTCGGTCAACTGTAGCCACAATGTAACACGCTGAGTTACTCTCTGTACTAAGCAGTCATCTGCATAGGTTCCTTTGTGTGTGCAGAGTAATCAAAGTGGATGATTAAAGGTGGATCCTTTAATCATTCAAGGTGGATCCTTGGCTATCCTTAGAGCCACTGGATACTTCTGCCCCAGTTTCTCCATTTCTGCTATTACACAATCAGTGATACAAGGAATACACTTGGCATACAGACAGTCCATCATTTACTGCATTAAGTCCAGTTTGGCTTTTATGGAAAAGTTGATAAAGTTGGTATCAATGAAGATGTGATAAGGTGGGTTCAGCTGTGTATTATACTGGAAAAATAAGCGGGAAGAGTTTTGGGGAACTTTGCTTTCCTTTAATGCATTGGGATCCTTCTTTTCTTTTTTCTTTTTCTGTTTTTTCTTTTTTTCTTGAGTTGGAGTCTCACTCTGTCGCTCAGGCTAGAGTGCAGTGGCGCGATCTCGGCTCACTGCCACCTCCACCTCACGGGTTCAAGTAATTCTTTGCCTAAGCTTCCTGAGTACCTGGGATTACAGGCGCCCACCACCATGCCCGGCTAATTTTTGTATTTTTAGTAGAGATGGTGTTTCACCATGTTGACCAGGCTGGTCTGGAACTCCTGACCTCGTGATCCACCTGCCTCGGCCTCCCAAAGTGCTGGGATTACAGGCGTGAGCCACCGGCACCCAGCCATAGATCCTTCTTTAAGTTTTAATCTGTCCTTTTCTTGAAGCCTGTGATGTCTGAGACTAAGCATTCGCTCCATGGTTACATGCTTCCTTGTTTTCTTTTGCTTTCTAAAGGTCACGCCACGCTCCTGTTTCTTCTGATATTTATTTTCATGTGAGATAGGTTCTTACTCCGTCACCTAGGCTAGATCATGGCTCACTGCAGCCTTGTCCTCCCAAGACTCAGGTGATTCTCCTTCCTCAGCCTCCCAAGTAGCTCAGACTACAGGCATGCACCACCACACCTGGCCAATTTTTTTGAATTTTTAGTACAGATGAGGTTTCACCATGTTGTCCAGGCTGGTCTCGAACGCCTGACCTCAAGTGATCCACCCACCTCAGCCTCCCAAAGTACTGGAATGACAGGCATGAGCCACCATGCCTGGCCGGGAGTATGGGACTTTAGTCATGTTCCACTCACCTCCATCCTCCTGTGCTCAGGCCAGGGTCAATTGTTTGGAGACATTTTTGCTCCTGACAGACTGCCTCACCCATTGTCTTGATGTTCACATGGAATTTGTGATACAAAGAACAATGCATAGCTGATCAATAGCTTCTGCTGTTTTAATATAAATTCTTGGGAGCAACTTAGGGATTGCTGCTTCTCTTTCCCTTACAAATCTGCTTGTCTATCCTGGACCCTACCTTTATAAAAAATAAAAAAAATTAGCCAGGCATAGTGGCATGTGCCTGTGGTCCCAGCTACTGAGGCAGGCTGAGGAGAGAGGATTGCTTGAGCCTGGGGGGTTGAGGCTGCTGTTAGCTATGATCATGCCACAGCAATCCAGACTGGGTGATAGAGTGAGACCCTGTCTCAAAAAAACAAAACAAAACAAAAAAAAACCCACTTACTGCTGCTCATTGGAGCATCTATTCAGGGCAGCTTGAATCTAGGCTCCCAGATGGCCATCCTTAAGCTTTGGGCTTGAATAAACTTTGTACTTAATTATATTTTCTAAATCTCGTTATCTAAAGTTGAGAATTCATACTTCCCTTTATCTGTTCATCCATATATCTTTCCTTTCACCCACGTATCACCCCATCTATCCATCCACCAATTTGTCTGTTAGTCCATCCATCCACTCTTCCATCCATCCACCCACTCACTCATTCATCCATCTGTCCTTTCACCTACCCATTTATCCATCCATCCATCCATCTGTCCATCCACCCAGCCATCCAGTCATCCACCCATCCATCCATCTATCCTTTCACCCACCCCTTTATTCATCCATCCATCCATCCATTGAGTCATCCATCCATCCATCCATTGAGTCATCCATCCATCCATCCATCCATCCATCCATCTGTCCATCTGTCCTTTCATCCAACTTCCCATCCACCCATCCATCCATCCATCCATCCATCCATCCATCCATCCATCCATCTGTCCGTCCATCCATCCATCTATCTTATATTTTGGGGGGCTTGTCTGATGTGTCAGATACTGTGGGAGGTGCATAGACACAAATTCGGAAGACAGATCTCCACTTAGAAGTCTGCCAGACACCTCAGCTCAGCATGTCTCCAGCTGACTTCATTTTCTCCTCCTCCTCCCATCTCTGGACCTTAAGTTCAAGCACTTAGTGAATGCCAGTCATCTGCAGCCTAAGCCCACCTGGGTTGCCCTTAGTTGTTTCACTCACATCCATTCCAATTCCTTGACTTCTCTCCACCACGTCTGTTCCTCTCCCTCCTCTTGACCATTCCTGAGTGTACCTGGATCACCACAGCAGTATCTATGCTGTTTCCTCCTTTTCTAGGTGACCGTTTGTCCCTCTGCCAGAGGGCTCTGTGGAAAATGCAGATTCCATCCTGCTGTTTCTTCCTGGGAACTCTCCATGGCTCCCAGTCTCTGGAGGGTGCCGGGCAACCTTCAGCTCCTGGTCCTGGGAACCTCCCACCTGTGCACAGTGTGTGCTTCAAGGGCCCATAGCCACTCCCTTCTTCCCAACACTCTAGTTTTGCCCTTGAGACCTCCTCAGAGTCATCTTCTTCCAAGATGTGCAGTGCATTTTGGGTTCTCACAGCCTCCCCTCCTTACCTGCAAGGGTTGGATAGATCTGGATCTGATATCCTGCTTTGCCACTTCCTGCTTTGTGACCTTGGTTATGAAGTTCTCTGGACTCAGGGTTTCCATTGGCTAATAGGATCAGCCAACCTGCCTTTGAGGAGTGGATGAAGCTTGGCCCTCAGTAGGTGCCCATGAGGCATCATAAACTGCCCTTGTTGAATGAGGCTGTAATGCAGTGTTGACATCTCTGTCCTATCAGACTGGGGTTGCTTTAAGGACTCCAGTTCTGTATTTTCATCCTGATTCCATGATGGAACATATCCACAGGCCCTTATCAGCAATTCCAAAATGAAAAACGCTGTGAAAATAGGCTTTTTTCCCCCTGTAAACTTGGTGCCAATATTTGCTTCAAAAGCTGACCTGACCTGAGGCGTTGGCAGCATCCCAACATTCCCGGTACAGGCACCTCTGCCAGTTGCTGACATTGTGTGTGTTTCAATTTTTAAAATGCACTTAGCCTTTTGTGACCTTGGTTTAATTGCACTATGAATTTATACAAAAAAGGGTTACATGTACCATTGTTCATTGTGGGAGGGACACATAGAAACACTTTATTTGAGGCTGGGTCCAGTGGCTCATGCCTGTAATTCCAGCAGTTTGGGAGGCTAAGGCGGTGGATCACCTGAGGTCAGGAGTTCAAAACCAGCCTGACCAACATGGTGAAACCCCATCTCTATTAAAAATACAAAATTAGCCAAGCGTGGTGGCACATGCCTGTAATCCCAGCTATTCATGAGACTGAGGCAGGAGAATCGCTTGAACCCAGGAGGTGGAGGTTTTGGTAAGCTGAGGTCGCACTCCAGCCTGGGCCACGAGAGTTGAAACTCCATCTCAAAAGAGAAGAAAAAAAAAAAAAGAAAAGAAAGAAACACTCTGTTTGTCCATAGTGCAGAAAATGTCAGTGATGTTGGGAAGACCCCATGACTTAGAAAATCAAAAGACAAGCAGTTGGGCTGTGCACGGTGGCTCATGCTTATAATCCTAGCACTTTGGGAGGCCGAGGTGGGAGGATTGCTTGAGATAGAAAGTTAAAGGCCAACCTGGCCAACATAGCAAGACCTCCTCTGTGTTAAAAAAAAAAAAAAGAAGACAAACAGTTGAAGACTTACAATAATTGTGATTATCAAGAGCCATTGAAATATGGAAAACACGGGGCCAGTGGTGTGTGGTATAGGGAGGGAGATCTTGACTAGGAATGGACGGAATGTAGTTGGCAATGAAGAAGTTGCCATATGTCAAGGAGTGGTTTGTTGGTTATGAAAGAGCTGGAATATAGCAGGAAGAACTGAGCTTTGAAGGTGAACATGAATATTCAAGAAGTTTCATGGTGTAAAACAATCTGCATAGCTGTGGTGGAAAAGCTTCTGATCAGGAAACAGCTGAAAATTATATTGATGGATTTGTACCCTATGAAAACCTTAGTCTTAGCCAGGCAGGGTGGCCCACGCCTGTAATCCCAGCACTTTGGGAGGCCAAGGCAGGTGGATTGCTTGAGCCCAGGAGTTCAAGACCAGTCTGGCTAACATGGCAAAAACCCATCTCTACAAGAAATACAGGAATTAGCCAAGCATGGTGGTGCATGCCTGTAGTCCCAGCTACTCTGGAGGCTGAGGTAGGAGGATCGCTGAGCCCAGGGAGATTGAGGCTGCAGTGAGCCAAGATGGTGCCACTGCACTCCAGTCTGAGTGACAGAGAGAGACCCTGTCTTAAAGAACAGCACAACCTTAGTCAGAACAAGTCTGGGGGCTCCTGAGTCAGGCAGCTCCACCTGTGCTCCTTTCTAGACAGGCAGGATGGTTGAGGAAGAGTCACAACAGGCGTCCAGAAGGGGATGCACGGGATGAAGCTGGCCAAAGCTGGTCGTGTTGGAAAAAGCCACTGGTGTGGATGGTGTACGCTAGTATGCAAAGGAACATGTACTGGGGACCTGAGACATGTTTCTGCGTGGTTTAATAATCGCTTTGTATCCGTGCCAGGAATTCACTGCAGATAAACTGGTCTGGAAGAAAAACGAATGTTTAGTTCTTTCTGCACAGCTGCTCCACACATTCCCTTCCTGAATGTCTTCTGAAAAGCAATGTTTCTGACATTTAGTTTTCACCGATTTGTGAAGGGAGTTTTACACTCCAATGAGTGAATAGAAATGCTTTTCTGGGGGAAGGGGGAATCCTACCATTAACAGAAAGGGCTTCCTGATGAAGTTCACTCACAGGATTGCCATTCGCACAGTTGCAAATGCTCGGACGGTGTGGACAGCTCTCCTACATGCGCTTGGTTGACTGTGAACTCTGAAAATTTGAGACAGGTCTCAGTTCATTAGAAAGTTTATTTTGTTAAGGTTGAGAACACACACCCATGATACAGTCTCGGGAGATCCTGATGACATGTACCCAAGGCAGTCAGAGCACAGCTTAGTTTTCTACATTTTAAGGAGACCCGAGACGTCAATTAACATATGTAAGATGAACATTGGTTTGGTCTAGAAAAGTGGGAAAACTTGAAGCCAAAGCAGGACTCAAAGCAGGATAGGCTTCCAGGTCATGGGTAGATAGGAGACAAGTGCTCAGATTCTTTTGAGTTTCTGATTAGCCTTTCCAAAGGAGGCAATCAGATGTGCATTGATCTAGTGAACACAGGGACACTTGGAGTAGAATGGGAGGCAGGTGTGCTTTAAGCAGTTCCCAGCTTGACGTTTCCCTTCAGCTCAGCGATTTCGAGAGCTCAAGATATTTTCCTTTCACAACTGCATGAGCACTTTGACCTAAAACAGTTTTTTTTTTTTTTTGAGATAGAGTCTCGATCTGTTGTCCAGTGATGCGATCTCGGCTCACTGCAACCTCCACCTCCCTGGTTCAAGCGGTTCTCCTGCCTCAGTCTCCCAAATAGCTGAGATTACAGGTGTAGCCACCATGCCTGGCTATTTTGTATTTTTAGTAGAGGCGGGCTTTCGCCATGTTGGCCAGGATGGTCTCGAACTCCTGACCTTAAGTGATTCGCCTGCTTCGTCTTCCCCAAGTGCTGGGATTACAGGCATGAGCCACTACACCCTGCCCTAAAACAATTCTTGAAACCAAACCTGGAGATAAAGCCCATCCTATGGCAGAAGAAGGTGATAGCAAACCGAATTTATTTTTATTTTTTGAGACGGAGTTTCACTCTTGTTGCCCAGGCTGGAGTGCAATGGCACAATCTCAGTTCACCACAACCTCTGCCTCCTGGGTTCAAGCTATTCTCCTATCTCAGCCTCCCAAGCAGCTGGGATTACAGGCATGTGCCACCATGCCTGCCTAAGTTTTTGTATTTTTAGTAGAGATGGGGTTTCTCCATGTTAATCAGGCTGGTCTCAAACTCCTGACCTCACGTGATCTGCTCGCCTTGGCCTCCCAAAGTGCTGGGATTACAGGCATGAGCCACTGTGCTGGGCCCCCTTTCCCAAGACCCCCAAGCTGCCAGACATAGCCTGGCTCATTGCATGGATTAATGCAGGTGTCAACCTAAAATAATCAAAAGGGCCAGAACTTAGTTGAAAGAGAGTTTATTCAAGTGCAAAGTTTAAATACAGCCACCCGGGAAGCACAGATTCCAAAGAATGGAAGTCTGTGTTCTGAAGTCTAGAAGTTCAGGACCACACACATAGATAAAGTTTAGGGAAGCTTACTGGAATTTCTTTTTTTGGATGACCAAGATTTTAATTTTATTTATTTATTTATTTATTTATTTATTTTTGAGATGGAGTCTTGCTCTTTCACCAGGCTGGAGTGCAATGGCACCATCTCAGCTCACTTGCTTACCGAAATTTCAACACCCATCCATCTTTCTTTCTTTCTTTTCTTTTTCTTTCTTTATTTCTGTCTTCCTCTCTCTCTTTCTTTCTTTCTTTTTCTTTCTTTCCTTCTGTCCTTTCTTTCTTGTTCAGACAGAGTCTTGCTCTGTTGCTCAGGCTTGAGTGCAGTGGCGTGATCTTGGCTCACTGCAACCTCCGCCTCCTGGGTTCAAGCGATTCTCCCAGCCTAAGTAGCTGGGATTACAGGTACACTCCACCACACCTGGCCTTTTTTTAAAATTTTTAGTAAAGATGGTCTCAATCTCCCGACCTCGTGATCTGCCCACCTGAGATTGTGCTATTGTACTCCAACCTAGGCAACAAGAGCGAAACTCCGTCTCAAAAAAAAAAGACGGATGTTTTGGACAAGTCAGAAAGTCCACAAATGTTGTAGATGGTCTGTGTAAATGATAAAAGAATTTATAAGGAGAATTTATGTAAAATTTTACAATTTAAAGGTGATTAGGCCTTCTAAATGCTTCATAAAATGCCACCATGACTCTTAACTGTACAACTTGCCTGCTTTACAGCTAGGGAAGGCCTGGGACTCATGGAGTTATTTGCTGAAAACTGTCAGACCTTATCTGCACTTCTGTCTAGGTTCTAGGCTCCACACCTAGTACATAATTAAAATCCTAAACTCACCAAAGTTTTCACCAAAGGTGTAAGAGTCAACAGGGTAACATGTATTTGAAACTATTGAAGAACAGTTTTACACGCAGGGTGTGTAAGGAAAGTAGAATATATCTTTGGTAAAAAGATTATAAGAAAGCATGGGAATGTGGGTTTTTACCTAAATTAAAAGGTTAAAGGATTGGCCGGGAGTGGTGACTTAAACGCCTGTAATGCCAGCACTTTGGGAGGCTGAGATGGGCAGATCACCTGAGGTCAGGATTTTGAGACCAGCCTGGCCAACATGGTGAAACCTCATCTCTACTAAAAATACAGAAATTAGCTGAGTGTGGTGCTGTGTGCCAGTAATCTCAAGTACTCAGGAGGCTGAGACAGGAGAATCACTTGAACCCAGGAGGTGGAGGTTGCAGTGAGCCAAGACTGCACTATTGCACTCCAGCCTGGGTGACAGAATGACATTCTGTCTCAAAATACATACATACATAAAATAAAAGGTTAAAGGATTATTTTAAGTTGGATGAAATAAAGCTGAAGGTTTAAGCAAATTGTGGAAGGTTTATGAGAAAATTAATTGTAAAAGAAATTTTGTATATGAACATATTGGCTAAAGTTAAAGGGGTATCATCCATTGTTTCTGTAAATTGAGCAATAAAATAAAAGCATAATGAGTTTCTCTTAGAGCACTAACCTGCTCTTTAACAAAAATTTTAGAGGGCTCTGAAAGGTTTATGACAATCTTACCTTATGGTCAAACATTGAAATGGAGTAAATATGTCTATTAGGTTTTATTAAGAGTTGGGTTTAACATTAATCTAGCATAAAGGTGAAATTTGGATTCTTTGGTACAAAAATCACATAGGAAGCATTGTCAAATATAAAATAGTGTTTGGCTTTCTTTTTTTTGGTATAAATATTTGTATTTGTATAAATATGTTATTGGTATGTGTTCCAAAGTTATGGGAGACTCTTTTAATTCTGATATTTCTTAGCGTACATTATCAACAATAAGTATAATTGTTATGTTAAATTATTGTGTGCCACAGAGGTAACAAATTCCCTTGTCAATTGTGTCTTTGACTATGGCTACTCTAAAACTTTTGTCATCCATCAACAATTGTTGTCTTGCTTTGTTCCTCTTTAGGAGGTGGTTATGTGATTATTGATAAAGCTCTAACAGGTACTCTTAAATGCAGATTTCTGATAACTTTGAAAATTGTGACATCAGAAAAGAGGGAAATGTTCAGGACTCTCAGAGAGCTAAAATGTTCATTGTTATCAAGCAAGACAAAAATTAACTATATGAACTGAACTAATAGGAGACTGAAATGATATTTTTGATTTTTGCTTAAAATGTTGCTGATCCTTTGTTTTGCTCTTCAGAGTCAAGGGAACTTTTCTTTTGCGCTATTGACAGCTTTTAACAAGTAAAGTATACTCTTACTAGCAAAATTTGGAGCATATTTGTTTCTCTCTACCTGATTTCTTCAGAGTTTGAAAACTATTTGTGAGTATTCTTAACTTACAGCAGTATAATTATTTGTGTAAGTGCAATAAGAATCTGTTTTCCTTTGTAACAGTACACAATTGAAAAAAACTGGTTATTTTACCAAGGCTTTGGATTGGAATGATGTGCTTTCCTTTGAGGAATCAAATTTGACTAATGGAGCCAATAAAGCCCTTGAAAACCGGCCTCATATTTTGTGTTACTATACAGAAAATATAGTATATATAGTACAGAGTTGCTATAAGGGGTTCTGACCTGTGATAAGTAAAGAATGTCACTTTCTAACATCCCAGTGGCCTCAAGTTATCTTGGAACCTAGAGAAGAATTTGCCCAACTCATAGATATTTGAGGGTACAGATCCATGGCTAGGCCTAGCCTTAAAAGGTCTTATCTCAGATTCCTTCTGTGGAACAAAGTTCCATCAAAGCAAATTTCAAAGGCCTATGTGAAAAATAATTATTCTTGCTGCACTTTATACAAATAATCTGGCCAAATGTAATAAAGTAAATCAGTCCTACTATGATTTGTCTTTAGTAAAAATGGGAAACTGGAGAAAGAAAGATTATGTTTCAAAACTACAGTACACTTGTTAAATTCCAGTCTTGTCTGATGTTTTTCAATTTTACTACTTTCTACAGTTTGGAATTCTAATTTTTCTGGCTGCAAGTCTCAAAATAATGTTTTCATGTTTTTTCTTCTTTTTTCCTTTTTCCCCATTTTTCCTAATTGGAAATCACTGAAACACTGTGCTTTCTTACAGCCCTGTGACCTGAAGATGAGACAACCTACACTTCAGAAGAAAACAGCAGCAACCTCTTTATCTGTGTTGCTGTCGTATATTGTTCCAAAACATCCCTCAAGCTCATACTATTATGTTTCAGCAGGCGCTGCCTCTAAGCCCCCGAAACAGAGAGTGCTACTGGGAGCAGATTGACCTCTTCCACTCCAATGCTGCATTCAGTGCCCCAAAACAATGACTCCCTTCTCAGCAGGAAGTAGCCAGAAAGATTATGATGCCCCATCTCCCTACCGTTCTCATGATAAATAAATATACAAGCATAATAGAAATCATGAGCAAATTGACAGTGAGGATTGTGGCAGACTGGGTCTCACTAACGCAGGCCTCCATAACAACTGTTCCGGTACTGAGTGGTTAAGTTAAATATTAAAAGCTGAAAGAGCCAGCGCCCTTATACAAAGGCTGGAATGTAATAAAAGCCCACCAAGAGTTTTGCCCAGGCCTTTCCTGGGCTTTAAATCATGATGAGATAATAAAGGAATTCTTAACAGGACCCATTTAGGATTAAACAAGTTTTACTGGGGGTCTGAAGAAACTTCCTAGGCCTCTACAAATAAGCTTTGCTGGGGACTAAAGGAACTCCCTAAACCTCCATGATTTAGCAAGAGGTAAGATACAGGTAATCACCCCCGGCATCTGGACCCAGCTAGATTAAGTGAATTTACTGAGGCTCCAGAGGAAGGTCTTCAGGACTCAGATCTTCGTTACAGATTAGAAGAAGTCAGTTGCTTATGTCTTTAGATGAATGCACACTTACATTTAGACATACAGCTTAGAAGGTATACAAGTTCTGGAAAACGCTGTAATTTTGAGTTGGTCTGGCGCTAATTTCCGGGCCTTCTCTCTATAACCAGTCACAGAAGTAAAAAGTCCCTTTTATCCTGGTTTGTCTGCATCTTGTTACTGGGACATGAGAGTATCCAGTCTCCCTTTGGTTTGGTCTATGAACAGGAGTATTACTTGAGCTCAGGAGTTCTAGTCCAGCCTGGGCAACATAGCAAGACCCTGTCTCAGAAAGAAAGTAAGAAATGATGATATGAGTTTGTTGCTCTTTAAATCAATGACTTTGCAGCTCCTCATCTGAAGAGATGGCATCTGTTTTCCCTGTTTGAGTGTGGCACATCCAGGAAAATGGCTTTGAGCAGTGGTGTGGCAGACGTGACTGTAGGCCAGCTCCGAGCTGAGACTGCCAGGGGACTGTACACTTCCTCTCCCATATCTGCCAACTGCTGCAGTGTGCCCGGGCCAGCCCGCTGGAGCACAGAGCCCAGTGCATCGGGACAGCCACACAACAAGGCTTGCCTGTTGCCACTGCAGATGCGTGAGGGTGCCCGGCTGAGAGGAGACAAACCGCCCAGCAGGCAACTTTTCAAATGGAGTCACAGATGAGCTCCATGGCTCTGATGAAAGTTCTCCCTGTGCCAGGACTGCACTTGGCCCCTGACTGCTTGAGCAGCCGGTGTGACAGCCAGCTATCCGCTGCTGTGCGTGTCGGCTGGGCTGGAGCCAGTGCATCAGGAAGTAGACGTGGAAGTGGATCATGAGCAAAACATTCCTGAGAGCTGGCAGAAGCTGGTGTCTAAGCCGCCGGGATGCGGGTGGGAACTCTCTTGCCAGCGGAGGAACGCTCTCCTGGCAGAACCAAAGGTTGCTTTGTGCCTTTGATGCCTCCGCTGGCCAGAGTGGTTTTCTGTCCCAAACCCCAAACCATGTGTCTATTCTTTCTCATTTATTTAAAGGCGAAGAAAAAAAGTGATTATGTATACATGCTGGTGCACACATAACCTAGTATTATTACAGTATTACAGACCAGGCATGGTAGCTCATGCCTATAATCTCAGTACCTTGGGAGGCTGAGGCGGGCAGATCACTTGAGGTCAGGAGTTCAAGACCAGCCTGGCCAACATGGCAAAACCCCATCTCTACTAAAAATACAAAAATTAGCTGGGCATGGCAGTGCATGCCTATAATTCCAGCTCTCAGGAGGCTTAGGGAGGAGAATTGCCTGAACCCAGGAGGCTGAGGTTGCAGTGAGCTGAGATCGTGCCTCTGCACTTTAGCCTGGGTGACAAGTGAGCCTCTGTTTTTTTTTTTTAAAAAAAGTCTTACAGACCCAAGGAAGAATTTGCCTTCCTCTGTGAGAGGGAAGATGTGCTTTGAAGATATAGGAGGAAACCCCAAAATCAGCATCAGCCCACCAACCACGCCAGCGAAGCCCCACCCAGGCATGGCCAGCATGGTAGTCTGTGAGCGGCCAGGCTTCTGTGAAGGGCAGTGTCATATGGAACCACACTCTGCCAGGCCATGTTCTGGGGCTTCCTGTCACTCAGTCTTTTGTTTACTCATCCATTGCATGTTTCTCCAGCACCTCCTATGAACCAGATGCTGCCTGAGGAACTGGGGTTACCAGAACAAGTGAGACCAGGCCCCTGCACTCAGGGGGCCCAGGTTCAGGGGAGGAGAGAAGACAAAAAATAGGAAAAGAAGTGAGCTAATTTCAGACTGTGCTTAGCGCTGTGGAAAGAATCCATGGCACTCGGATGCCCTGAGCAGCCCCGATGGTGCAGCAGCTGGGGTTGTGGCGTTGAGGGTGTGACCCTGAAAAGATGGAGAGTTGGGAGTGAGTGAAGGCTCGGGGTTTGCAGGGGCGGTGGCGGTGGAGAATGAGCTCTGTGTGGAGGAGCAGTGAGCAGACCACGGTGCCTGGAGCTGGGTGGGGGCCCAGGGCAAGGGGAGGCTGGCAGAGTTTGGGGAGGGGCTCCTGGCCCAGATCAGGTGGGCTGTGACATGGAGCGTGATGATATCCTAAAACCATTCTAAGGACACTACCAGGCATTTGAACAAGGGAAGAATGAAGATTAATTCATGTTTCTAAAAGTCTCAGAAGTAGAGTATGACATCTGTCCCTACCAGCTTGTACAAGAACGTTGATAGCAGCATTAGTCACAACAACCAAAAGGTGGAAACAATCCAGTCTCTCAACCGATGAGTGGGTAAACAAGGGGTG
The DNA here is from genome assembly GCA_004027715.1 of Plecturocebus donacophilus. Classification (NCBI taxonomy): domain Eukaryota; kingdom Metazoa; phylum Chordata; class Mammalia; order Primates; family Pitheciidae; genus Plecturocebus; species Plecturocebus donacophilus. Next base: position 16,129 of record PVKP010023413.1, on the reverse strand, counting down.
GTGCATCCCCATGACAGAATAGTCTCCAGCCCTAAGAAGTAACAACGCACCGACACATGAACAACCTCCAACGTGGGTGAACCTTGAGCAAGTCAGCATGAAAAAAGGCTCGAGAGAAGTCTCTCTCTACACACTGGGTTTGCTCAGGAGTAGAAACAAGGGTCATCATTCAGCATGCATGGGATGGCAAGCCCGTAGCCCACTCAGTGAGGGAAGGGTAAGGGAAGCTTTGATTGGCAAAAAGAGATGTCCGTAAGCTGCTTAGGACAGAGTCCATGGGTCCCAGAGGTCTAAGGCCAGAGTTGCTGTCAGCTCATTGGTGAAGATGCTGTTCCTGGGGAGGTGTTCTTCCAGGAGCGTCTTACCTGAGTCACTGCCGTCCTAAAGGACGTCTGCTGATGACCTTATCAAAGCCTGGGACGTGGGAAGGACACGAAAGGGTTTTAGGAAGGTTCTTGAAGCAGTTGTTTCATACCTAAGTGTGAGCCTCCACTGTTTTTGGCTTTCCCAGACCTGTTTTGTCTGGGTCTGACAATAGTGAGTTCAGGCTGGGCGTGTTGGCTCACACCTGTAATCCCAGCACTTTGGGAGGCCGAGGCAGGTGGATCACATGAGGTCAGGAGTTTGAGACCAGCCAGGCAAACATAATGAAACCCTGTCTCTACTGAAAATACAGAAATTAGCCAGGTGTGGTAGTGGGTGCCTGTAATACCCACTACTCGCGAGGCTAAGACAGGAGAATCGCTTGAACCCGGGAGGCAGAGGTTGCAGTGAGCTGAGATCATGCCACTGCACTCCAGCCTGGGTCACAGAGTAAAACTCTGTCTCAAAAATAAAAATGAGTTCATCTTGGTATTGGCAACTTCGATAAAAACATTATGCTCCATTAAAGAAACCAGACACAAAAGACCATGTATTGTTAAGATTCAATTTCTATGAAATAATAGGCAAATCTATGAGACAGAAAATAGATGAGCAGTTGCCTCAGCCTGGGGGAGGGGAGGATGAGAGGGACTGCTGATGGCCTGGGGTTTCTTTTTGGGGTGATGAAGGTGGAATTTGATAGTGGTATTGGATGTACAATTTCATGAATACTCTAAAAACCACTTAATCATATACTTTAAAAGGGCTGCTTTACGCTATGTAAATTAATTCTTAATAAAGCTGTTTTTAAAAAGTAGAGGTTGGAGAGCTGGGGGCAGGGCAGCAGGGAGAAGGCAGGCAAGGGGTGATCCTGGGACAGGGGGTGGAGGCTGGGCCAGGGTGGAGGCTGGAGGTGGAGGAAGGAGACAGGAGGTGGAGGAAGGGGACAGGAGTTGGAGGAAGGGGACAGGAGGTGGAGGAAGGGGACAGGAGGTGGAGGAAGGGGACAGGAGGTGGAGGAAGGGGACAGGAGGTGGAGGAAGGGGACAGGAGGTGGAGGAAGGGGACAGGAGGTGGAGGAAGGGGACAGGAGGTGGGGGTGCAGCCCGTGTTGGGGGGTTGGACGTGCAGGGTAAGGGAGAGAGAAAGAGCAGTGGGGAGTAATAGGGGTGGTGGAGGTGTGGGGCTGGCAGCTCCATGTTGGATTTGCCATTTCTCAACCAGCCTAGGATGACGATGGGCACTGTGTGGGGAATCGGGGCACCAATGGCCTGGGGCCGGGCCTCTGGAGCGCTGCAGACCCGGCTCAATCCTGGCTCCACCATGGGGAGGGCTCGAGACCTTGGGCATGAAAGTTAATGTCTCAAGGTCTCCCATTTGTAGAATGAGGATAATATGTGCTATGTTGAATGTCCCCTCCAAAACTCAGGCTGAAGCTGTCCCCACTGTGGCCGTATTGAGAGGTGGGCCTTTGAGTGGTGATTGGACCCTGCCCTCATGGAGGAGTCATTCATTCATTCATGGTTAGTGGATTGATGGGTTATCATGGGAGGGGAGCTGGTGGCTTCATAAGAGGAGGAAGAGACCCCTGAACTAGCATGTTAGCACGCACAGCCCCCTCGACACGTGAGCAGTGGGAGGCTCTCACCACGTGGCCTCTCGGCCTTGGACTTCTCAGCTGCCAAAGTCATTTCAGTTTGGCAGCTGTGAGAAGTAGCCATGAAAAATAAATTGCTTTATCCGTGACTCAGTTTCAGATATTCTGTTTATAAGCAACAGGAAACAGAAGAAAATAATAAGTGTGCCTGCCTCTTAGGCTGTTTTGGGATAGGACTGGATAAAGTTGTGAAGTGCCCAGCCTAGGCTTGTGCGCTGTGAGGGCCAAGTGTAGCGATGCAGCTAGTGACTTCAGACCGTCACTTCCTCAGTCTGGGCCTTGGTTTGTTGCTCTGTGGAAGGGGGGTTGGACTAGTTGATTCCTGGGGTCCCTTCTGAAACCCCAACTTTGTGAGTCCATGATGTGAAACACAACCCCTCTTCCATGGTCTCTCCCTCTCCAGAGATGTTGAAGAGTTAGAAGCCGACTCCAAAGTGCAGGGAGCCTCATGTTCCTGTGACTCTCACTTTCATGTTCTTTCCATGTCATCACACATTTCACAGGGAAGTAATTTAGCAAGTGAGTCTCAGTGAAAGGAAGGCATTTGTGTTTAATTAGCATCTGTAATTGATCAGACCATGTAGTTAAACCCCTAAGAAGGCTTCAGGTCTTATCTTACTCAGTGGGGGCTGCTGTGAAGAATGCCACAGATTCACAGATTAAACAACAGAAATTGATTTCTCACCGTTCTGGAGGCTGGAAGTTCAAGATCAAGCTGCTGGTCAGTCCTGTTCCTAGTGAGGTCTCTCTTCCTGGTTTACAGATGGCCGCCTTCTTATTGTATCCTCAGATGATGGGGGAGAGAGAGAGTGAGCAGGTTCTCTTCTCACTTCTTATAAAGGCACTAACCTCATCACAGGGCTCCACCCTCATAACCTCATTACCTCCGAGTCCTCACCTCCTAACACCGAAGGGGGTTAGGGTTTCAACATCTGAATTTTGATAAATATCCAGTTCATAACAGGTCTGTACCTGGGGTCCGTATAGGTCACTTTTATTTCCAGCAGAATAGTGGTGGTCTATACCACCATTACCCCGTATTATGGCTTTCCACAGATGGCTTTATTCTGTCCCAAAATGGCATTTTTATTTTAATTACTGTATGTGTGATTAATACATTCTCATGGTTCAAGATAAAAATAACCAAGAAGTCCCCTGCTGGCTCTGTGCCCAGCCTCCTACGACCTCACCAAGAGCAGCCAACGTGACCCGTTTCATGTGGGTCCTAGAGATAGTTTATGCAGTTACCAGCAATTGCATGTGTATTTCCTGTTTTGGCATAAATGTTAGCACACCATACACACGTTCTCTGCCATATTTTTGTGTAATAAGTCGGAGGTATTTCCATATCTCCAGGAGGAAGGAGATACAAAAATAATTTCTTTTTGTATGTGTGCCACAATAGCAAAGAAATTTCCTCATTTTTTAATGTTAAAAGACACATAACATAAAATTCACCATATTAACTATTTTACTAATAAGTGTACAGTTCAGTGATATTAAGTACATTTGCATTGTTGTGCAATCATCACCACCACCGACCTCCAGAACTTTTTTTTTGTTTTGTAAAACCAAAGCTCTGTCCCCATTACACACTAACTGCCGGTTCTCCCTTCCCTCAGCCCCTGACACTCACTATTCTATTGCCCGTCTCTATGCATAGGACTACTCTAAGAAACTCATACAAGTGCAGGGGACCAAGCACGGTGGCTCACGCCTGTAATCCCAGCACTTTGGGAGGCCGAGGCAGGCAGATCACAAGGTCAGGAGTTTGAGACCAGCCTGACCAACATGGTGAAACCCCGTTTCTACTAAAAATACAAAAATTAGCTGGGCGTGGTGGTGTACACCTGTAATCCCAGCTCCTCAGGAGGCTGAGGCAGGAGAGTGGCTTGAACTCAGGAGACAGGTTGCAGTGAGCCGAGATCGTGCCACTGCACTCTAGTCTGGGTGACAGAGTGAGATTCCATCTCAAAAAAAAAGAGACTCATATAAGTACAGTCATTTGTCCTTTTGTGATACAAGTACAGTCATTTGTCCTTTTGTGACTGCCTTTTTTTTTTTGAAATGGAGTTCTGTTGCCCAGGCTGGAGTGCAGTGGCATGATCTCGGCTCACTGCAGCCTCCGCCTCCTGGGTTCAAGCGATTCTCCTGCCTCAGCCTCCTGAGTAGCTGGGATCACAGGCGACCGTCACCACAGCCAGCTAATTTTCTTTTATTATTATTATTGTATTTTTAGTAGAAACAGGGTTTCTCCATGTTGGTCAGGCTAGTCTTGAACTCCTGACCTCAGGTGATCCACGTGCCTAGGCCTCCCAGAGTGTTGGCATTACAGGTGTGAGGCACTGCGCCCGGCCTGTGACTGTTTTATTTCACTGAGCATATTGTCTTCAAGGTTCATCCATGTTGTAGCATGTGTCAGAATTTCCTTCCTTTTTAAAGTTGAATAATATTTCATTGCACGTAGCAACCAGGTTGTGTTTATCCATTGACCTGTTGGTGGACATCGGGGTTATTTCTACCTGTTGGCTGTTGTGAATAATGCCACTGTGAACACAAATGTGCAGATTTCCTCATGTCTCCACCACTGCCGGATGCTCCATGCAGCAGAAGTGTGTACACCTACTCTCTACCGGGCACGCTTCGGTAGTGTCCGTTTTTCACTAACACCAGCAGCGGCAACAGTAATCTGTACACAGGCGACTCTGCACACGTACAGCTCTATTTGTAGGATACAGTTCTGGAGGTGGAATGCCTGCATCAGATGGAATGTGTGTTTGTAACTTGTTACCCCATGTCTCTAAGGCATTTTAGTTTGGGAGCTGTTAGAAGCTGGTTTCAGATGAAGTCTTGCAAGTGATGGGAGGGTTGTGGGTGTCTTTATCAGGCTAGAGTCATGGAAAGAATTTGCCCATTTCCGGCCTTGACCTCCCCTGGTGTTACAGTTTTCTTTAATCATACTTTAAGTTCTGGGGTACATGTGCAGAACATGCAGGTTTGTTGCATGGGCACACACGTGCCATGGTGGTTTGCTGCACCCATCACCCCGTCGTCTACATTAGGTATTTCTCCTAATGCTCTCCCTCCCCTAGCCCCCCACCTCCCGACAGGCCCTGGTGTGTGATGCTCCCCTCCCTGTGTCCATGTGTTCTCATTGTTCAGCTCCCACTTCTGAGTGAGAACATGCGGTGTTTGGGTTTCTGTTCCTGTGTCAGTTTGCTGAGAATGGTGGTTTCCAGCTTCATCCACGTCCCTGCGGGCTACATCTTTAAAGTCACCGACTTTCCACTTTGGAAATGGAAGTGCCCCACTTGCTGTGGTGACGGACGCTAGAGGGCGGGGTTCTCCTGCTTTTAGGCAACGCAAAGGCTCAGTCCAATCCTCCGCTTCTGCAACTGCAGAGATGATTATTTGGGGCCACTGGATGGGGGAAGAAAGTCAGTGCTTCCCAAGGGGTACTGCACAGGACAGAGAACAAGCACTGGAGACAAGAGACTTCGGGACTCGGAGACAGAAGCCATCACCTTCACCTTGGGCCTTTCATCTCAGACCCCATGGAAACAGGGTCCACATTGGTACTTATAATTTCTTTTGAACAGATAATGGCGTACAGTAAGTCCTCAATCTCATCACAGGTTCCTGGAAACTGTGACTTTATGTGAGACAACATATAATGAAACCAATTTTACCAAAGGCTAATTGATATAAACAAAAGTTAAATTCCTAAGGCATATTTCTGTTCTCAAAACATCACCAGGACAGGCGCAGTGGTTCACACCTGTAATCCCAGCACTGCGGGAGGCTGAGGTGGACAGATCGCTTGAGGCCAGAAGTTCAAAACCAGCCTGAGGAACATGACGAAACCCCGTCTCTACAAAAAGTACTCCTCAAAATTAGCCAGGAAAGGTGGTGTGTGCCTACGGTCCCAGCTACTTAGGAGGCTGAGGTGGGAGGATTGCTTGAGCCTCAGAGGCCAAGTTTGCAGTGATCTGTGATCACACCACCACACTCCAGCCTGGGTGACAGAGTGAATCCTTATTTCAAAAGAACTCCACAAAAAACAAAAAACACCATCAAATTTCTAAAGACCCAAGCATTTCTAATATGAAACGTTGAAATAAATGTAAGCTCTCCCTACGTGTAGAGATAGCTACACCTACATAAGAAAGATCAATACAAACAAGTGAGAGAATTATCTACAAAGTGTTTGGCGGTGGTAGTGGTGGCAATGAAATCCAGGACCCTGTGTCTGCCGGGGAAAGCTGTTGGAGCAGCTCCTCCCACCGCGCAGTTGAAAGACAGGTGACCGTGAGGATGGCGGCCTCCTGAGCACCGTCACACGTGGCGTTTATTGTCATGCATTTGTGTGATTACCATAGGCTTTATAATTTTTGTTTTTGAGTCGGAGTCTCGCTCTGTCGCCCAGGCTGGAGTGCAGTGGCACGATCTCAGCTCTCTGCAACCTCCGCCTCTCGGGTTCAAGCGATTCTCCTTCCTCAGTCTCCCAAGTCACTGGGTCTACAGGCAGGCAACACCATGCCCAGCTAATCTTTTTGCATTTTTAGTAGAGATGGGGTTTCACTGTGTTAGCCAGGATGGTCTCCATCTCCTGACCTCATGATCCGCCTGCCTCAGCCTCCCAAAGTGCTGGGATTACAGGCCTGAGCCACTGTGCCCAGCCTATAATTTTTATTTGATAATAACTTGTATTCATTTATTTATTCATTTTCTAACTTGCTTTCACCAGTCCAGGGTGGCGGGTGGCCAGGGCTCAACTGGCAGCTCAGGGTCAAGGTGGGCACCCGCCTTGGATAGGATACCCACACGCACGCAGACTGGGCCCCTGTAGACCTGCAGTGAGCCTCCGTGTGCGCTGGGGATGTGGGAAGGAGCTGGTGCACCCGGAGAAAACCCACGCAGACCTGGGGAGGCCTCAGCAACGCCGTGTAGAATGAACGATGGTATCTGAGGACCTGCTGTGTGTGTTTGTGTCAATCCAGCGGCCCTGGCCTTCAGATCATGGTGGTTCCTGCTGCTGGGCACACATCCCCTCATCCTCAGTCCGTGGACCAGGACTGGGCACATGGCCTCACCTGGCTGCGGGTGGTGGCTTCTGCCCGCTCTGAGACTCTAGGAGAGTTCCCTTCCTCGCCTCTGCCGGCTGCTGGTGGGTGCTGGAAACCTTGGAGCGCCTGACCCGTGCCAGCCTCCTCCTACCTCTGCCTCCATGTTTACACGACCTCTCTGGGTGCGTCCTCATTTCTCTCCTCCTACAGGGTCGCCAGTCATTAGATGAGGGCCCACCCACTCCAGTGTGACCCTGTCTTAGCGTCATTGCATCTGCAAAGACCCCCCTTCCAAATAAGACCACATCCATAGGTCTTGAGGTTAGGACTTGAAGACATCGCTCTGGGGACACAGTCCACCCAGTGCAGGTCTGTGGTCAGCCAGGCCGAATGAGCCGGTGGTGTGGACCGCGGCCTGAGAGAGCTGCCATGCCAGCAGCTTTGTCGAAGTTTCAGGGCCGTAGTTCCTCTGAGACCATCTGTGCAGGTTCTCAGCGGGGGCTGGAGGAGGCTGTGGGCCTTTGTGTCGGGGTGACGGGGTGGAGGTGGCCGGTCCGCCTGCCCATGCAGCAAGGGGAGAGTCTCCTGTGGGACAGGGGCAAGAATGGAGGCAGCTGCCTCCCTCCAGCTCCCAGGGCCACCCCGGGCTGTGTACGACCTTGAGATCCAGTTCCTCGTCCGCTCTTTCTTCAGCTTCTCCTCTGTCAGCTGTGGAGCCGACTGTCCTTCCTCAGGCAGCTGTGTGCTGTGTAGGTGAGTGGTCATTCCTTCATCTCCATTTTATAGTTGGGGAAACTGAGGCTCAGAGGAATGAACAGCCTGGGGAGGAGAACAGAAAGAGCAGAGCATGGGCGGAGGACAGGGAGTCGTCACCCTTGACAGTCTCGCTGTGGGACCTTGGGCACATGTGGACTGGGGCTCTCGCCTCCTCCCAGCTCTGAGGTTCTCTGCACGAACTCCAAGGGAACAACCTGTTCCGGGATGGCAGGAGCTGGTGGACTTCCAAGTTAGAAACACAAAGATGGCATGAGCTTGGGGTTCCGGAAGCTCCTGGGGTGTTGGCTAGGTGTGAGGTGCTGGTCGCCCTGGTCAAAGAACCCCTAAGGGTGGGCAGAGGGGGCGGCAGGTGGGAAAACACAGATTGACAGTCTCAGATTGGACCCCAGGTGATGGCCGGCTGGCGTCCACCTGGCCAGGACTTTCTCTCCCTTTTTGTCCAGGTCTCATGGAACAGGAAATAAAAAAAAAAAAAAAAAACAGCCATTCGTGCACAAATGGATTTCCGAAACCTTCTGTGCACCAGTCCCTGGGGATGGAAATGTGAATGAGACAGCACTCAGTAAAATTTCTGTGCCCAACTTATCAACGTGCACAGATACGGATGTGGGGACACCTGCTCTAAGGCAGCCAGGAGTAGCAAAGACCCTCCTCTCTGGGAACTCCCCCACCATGGCCAGCCCCCCGGAGCTCCCCAACCTTGGCAGTCAGCCCTTGTGGTTTTTAAAAAATTTATTTTTGCTGGACGCAGTGGCATGCGCCTGTAGTCCCAGCTATTCAGGGAGCTGAGGCTGGAGGATCGCTTGAGTCCAGGAGTTCTGGGCTGTAGTGCGCTATGCCGATCGGGTGTCCGCACTAAGTTCGGCATCAACATGGTCACCTCCCGGGAGCGGAGATCACCAGGTTGCCTACAGAGGGGTGAACCGGCCCAGGTCGGAAATGGAGCGGGTCAAAACTCCCGTGCTGATCAGTAATGGGATTGCACCTGTGAATAGCCACTGCACTACAGCCTGGGCAACATAGCAAGACCCCGTCTCTTAAAAAAAATAATTTTTATTTTTAGAGGCAGGGGCTCATTATGTCACCCAGTGATAGGGTCTGGCTGTGTCCCCACCCAAATCTCATCTTGAATTGTACTGCCATAATTCCCACGTGTTGGGGAGGGACCTGGTGGGAGATGACTGAATCACGGGGCAGTTTCCCCATACTGCTTTTGTGGTAGTGAATGAATCTCACAAGAGCTGATGGTTTCATAAGTGGTCTCTGCTTTCGCTTCGCCCTCATTCTCCCTTGCGGCCACCACGTGAGATGTGCCTTTCGCCTTCCGCCATGATTGTGAGGCCTTCCCAGCCACGTGAACTGTGAGTCCATTGAACCTCTTTTCTTCCCAGTCTCGGGTATGTCTTTATCAGCAGGATGAAAATGGACTAAGATACCCAGGCCGGAGTGCAGTACGGCGTCTTGACTTACTGCAGCCTTGACCTCCAGCTTTCAGATGACCCTCCTACCTTGGTCTCCCAAAGTGCTGGGGTCACAGGTGTGAACCACCACGCCCAGCCAGCCCTTGGGTTTTGAGATGCTCAAGTTACAGGTGAGAAGTGCTTTGTTTGTTCCTAAATCTCTAATTTGTGTCCTGAGAGGGTTAAAGACAAGGGCTGGCCAGCCCCTCGAGCCTGGTAGTGTCCAGGGGAGCTGTGGAAGCGGGAGGGAGGTAGCCGTTCTGTGCTGTGGGACGCCTTGGCTTTTCTTCCTCCTTCCCTCCCTCCCTTTCTTCCTCTTTCTCTCCTTCCTTCCTTCCTTCCTGTTTCTCTTTTGCCTTCCCTCCCTCCCTCCTTCCCTCCCTCCTTCCTTCCTTCTTTCCTTCCTTCCCTTCTTCTCTCCTTCCTTCTTCTTTCCTTCCCTCGCTCCTTCCTTCCTTCTTTCTTTTCTTTCTTTCTTTCATTAGTTTCACTCTTGTTACCCAGGCTACAGGGCAGTGGCACAATCTCGGCTCACCGCAACCCCCGCCTCCCCAGTTCAAGCGATTCTCCTGCCTCAGCCTCCCCAGTAGCTGGGATTATAGGCGCGCAACACCACACCTGGCTAATTTTTGTATTTTTAGTAAAGACGGGGTTTCACCATGTTGTCCAGGCTGGTCGCAAACTCCTGACCTCAGGTGATCAGCCCACCTCAGCCTCCCAAAGTGCTGGGATTACAGGCACGAGCCACCGTGCCCGGCTCTTTTTTCTTTCTAGCAGAGAAGCAACATTTTGGATAAACCCACAAAGGAGTAGTAGCTCATCTTGTCTGTTTCTGTGTGTGAAGTTTCCACGTGCTTACCTAACTGCGTTTAGGGAAATTCACGTGTGCATTTTCCCCAAGGGGAACGAGAGGATGTCAGCATTCCACTTGTTCATTTCGTACCTGCTTTTAAAAATTCATAGTGAGGATGAGAACGGAGCTGTAAGTTCTCATTGCCACTGACATCTGATCATTTGATTCAGGAATTTCACTTCTGGGAACTTGACTTAGGGGAAATGCTCTCCGAGGCACGTGCGATTCTGTAACAAGCACAGCTGGCGATGCCCTGGGCCCCTCATGAGGTGGCTGCTTGGGCCCGTTTGTACCCCCACCAGTGGTGCAGAAGCAGCGAGGCAAGTCCATGCGCTGATGGTTACGTTTTTACTCTTCTGAGAAGGAATCTCCCCGTCGCCAGGCTGGAGTGCAGTGGCGCAATCTCGGCTCACTGCAACCTCCACCTCCCGGGTTCAAGCGGTTTTCCTGCCTCAGCCTCCCGAGTAGCTGGGCTTGCAGGACATATGCCACCATGCCTGGCTAATTTTTGTATTTTTAGTAGAGACAGGGTTTCACCATGTTGGCCAGGCTGGTCTCGAACTCTTGACCTCACCTGATCCACCTACCTCGACCTCCTTAGTGTGAGCCGCCGCGCGCAGCCAATGGTTAGTTTTATCCATGTTCTTCCTGCTGCAGCTCACCCGGAGGCCCTGGGGGGGCAGGAACTTGGCCGGCCAGGGTTGGAGCAAAAATGCCAGCATTGGCTGTGGGCGACGCCGCGTGTGGCTGTGCAGGTGTGGCTTCCTGTGCCACCTCTCCAGGCGTTTTCCCTGTCCTGTGAGCTCCTTGCGGGCCAGACCTCGGCCTGTCCATTCTGGGCTCCTTCCACTTCCCAGCAGGCCCTCAAGAAATGTTCCCTAGATATGGTCTGTTCTCTTAGGGGAATATCACTCAGCCTTCGAAAGGAAGGGAATTCTGACCCAGGCTACACAGGGATGAGGACATTAGGCTGAGCCAAAGAGGCCAGTCACGGAAGCACAAATTCAGTGACCTCCCCTTCAGTGATTCACTGAGGCCCAGGAGGAGTCACAGTCACAGAGGCAGAAAGCACAACGGTGGCGCGGGGTGGGGTGGGGGGACGGGAACGGTGTCTCACGGGGACAGAGTTTGCTTTGCAAGAGGAAAAGAGTTCTGTGAGGGATGGCAGGGACGGTCACACAAGGCTGTGAATGTACTTAATGCCCCCGAACTGTACCCTTAAAAATGGTCGTGGTGGTAAATTGCATGTGTGGGAAGTGACGTTCCTTTTTAAAGTTTCCTTTCTTGTTAACTTTGTGAAGCCCTATCCTACATAGCTGTTAGACACGCCATGCTTACAGGCACGTAGTACCTTCTATGTCCTTGTACTTTAACCAAGATATCTGTGCTGGACGTGCTCACAGGCATGGCCCAGCTCTCCATTGCTTTTACCTGTTTAGAAAAGTGTTAAGTTGTTAGCCAATAAGGTTTTAGTTTAGATTGTGACATCTGGCTCCAGCCAACGGAGATCAGACACAGCAGTAAGGACGGCCCCAAGTGCGTAAGAAATAGATTTGTGTGTTTTCCTTTGTTCATTGTACTCTCATGGCACGATGGCTAGTGAGGGTACCTTTCTGCAGTCCAGGAAGTAAAAACTGTGTTGCTGAAAAGTCCTTTGTCTCAGTGCTGATTTCTCTTTGTGGCACCGAGCGTCTGTTTCCAACATCGTGTTATAGAAGTTTTACCACAGTTAAAAAAAATACTTAAAAAAAAAAGCACCACGTCCCTTGGATTGAGTGATGCCGACCTCTCTGTGTCCCTCTCCCTCCCAGTGGTTTCTTCTTGCACCTGGGATTTAATAATACATCCTCATGCACGTGGCGGCATGCAGCAGGGCTGTCGTCCCCTTGGCGGGGGAGGGCCTGTGAGCAGCCAGAGCTGGGGCCGGCGTCCTAGGCTGTGCCTGGCTGCCCAGCATATCCTCCTGGTGCCTGCTGGGCCGGTCTCAGGTCCGCCCTTCCAGCTCCACAAAACTCGGAAGCCCTTTAGGGCAGGCACTGTGCCTGACGCCCTCTGTGCATTCCAGCGCCCGGTACAATGAGATGACCGTGGAATTGAACAGAACAGAACTGTGAGGTGTCCACCAGGCCACGCCGGAATGGACTGGATTCGCCGGTGGTTTCAGCACCAGTTTACACTGACGCCTGATTCTGTGCTCCTCCCGATGAGTCTGCCTTCTGGCCATGTATCCTGTGGTGCAGGCGCAGACCCTCCTGACTGTGTGCTGTGTGCAGTTTTGGGGATAGAGCTCTTTATGCGGCCACGGTCTGGCCGGGCATGGTGGCTCAATCCGTAATCCCAGGACTTTAGGAGGCTGAGGCCAGAGGATTGCTTGAGCCCAGGGGTTTGAAAACAGCCTGGGCAACATGGCAAGACCTCATCTCTACCAAAAATAAACAAAAATTAGCCAAGTGCACCTGTAGTCCTAGCTACTCCAGAGGCTGAATGGGAGGTTGAAATCACCTGGGCCCAGGAGGTCGAGGCTGCAGTGAGCTGTGATTGCACCACTGGACTCCAACCTGGGCAATGGAGTGGGATCCTTTCTCAAAATAAAAACAAAAACAAGTGGCCAAGGCCCTTTCCCCAGACGTCAGGACAAACGTGTGGAGCAGCAGCAGGGGTCTCAATGAGCGCCATGCCATTTGCAGCCGTGCGCAGTCCTGTGGGTGCCGGAACGAACCGCCACAGACCCTGCGGCCGAACGGAACACACCTTGATCATCTTGCGATGGAATTCAGAAGCCTGAAGTGAGTCCCGATAAAGCGCCGGCCGGCCTGCGTTGCTTCTGAAGGCTCTAGGGAAAATCCCCCTCCTCGCCTCTTCCAGCTTTTAGAGGCCGCCCTGTTCTGTCATAACTCATGGCCCTGCGTATGGCACAGACGTGACTGTGTTCGCGGCCTCAGCTCCTTCACCAATCCTCCTGCTGCCCTCTTCCCCTGTAAGGACCCCTGTGGTGACGTCAGGCCACCTGGGCATCCAGAAGCGTTTCCCCGGCCCAGGGTCCTTCACTTAATCCCATCTGCACCTGCAGAGTAATGTGGCATATTCAGGGTGCTGGGGATGGGGACACTGACATCTTGGGTAGGGATCATTGTTCTGCCCACCACAGCCACCAGTTGAAATCAGTGGGGATGAGAACTGGAAACGGTCCCAGTACAATTCTTTCGTTGCCAGGCTTGAGAGCCAGCCAGGAGCACGCGAGGGCCGGGCGTGGGAATGCGCCATACATGAGGGTGCTCCCACGGCTCAGCTTCCAAACACGGTTCGGCTAATTGGAGCCTGGTTTGGCCACAGCTCTCACCTGCATTTTGGTGGTGGGAGGGGCATTTTCTGGCTTCCAGGTGAAGTTGGTTACAACTCCTGAGTGTTCAGAAATCAATGTTCACCTTCGTTAAAGCCTGTGATAGGTTTTAAAAATCGTGGTTAGGCTGGTGCAGTGGCTCACACCTGTAATCCCAGCACTTTGGGAGGCTGAGGTGGGTGGATTGCTTGAGGTCAGGAGTTTTGAGACCAGCCTGGGCAACATGGCAAAACTTTGTCTCTACTAAAAATGCTCACATCTATAATCCCAGCACTTTGAGAGGAGCACCTGAGGTGAGGAGTTTGAGAGCAGCCTGGCCAACATGGTAAAACCCTGTCTCTACTAAAGAATACAAAAGTTAGTCCGGCGTGGTGGTGGGAGCCTGTAATCCCAGCTGCTTGGGAGGCTGAGGCAGAATTGCTTGAACCCAGGAGGCAGAGGTTGCAGTGAGCCAAGATCTCGCCACTGCACTCCAGCCTGGCCAACAGAGTAAAACTCTGTCTCAGAATAATAATAATAATAATAAATTAGCTGGGTGTGATGTTGTGCATCTGTAATCCCAGCTACTCAGGAGGCTGAGGTGGAAGAATTGCTGGAATCCGGGAGGCCGAGGCTTCGTGAGCCAAGATCACACCACTGCACTCCGGCTTGGGCAACAGAGTGAAACTCTGTCTCGAGAAAAAAATCGTGGTTAAATATATGTAGCATAAAGGTTACCACTTTAACCATTTTTAAGTGTACAGTTCTGTGGATTAAGTACATTCACACTGTTTGCGACCATCTCCGCCACGTTGTGGTGAGTTTTACGTCATCTTGGTTAGGCTCCAGCCCACCAGGACTCAGACGTGAAGCGAAGTGTGGCTGTGGAAGTGTTCTGTGGATGTGATTAACACCTACAATCTGCCCTCCTTAAGGAAAGGAGGTGATCATGAATGACGTGGGTGGGCCTCGTCCAATCAGTCGAAGGCCTGGAGAGCAAAAGTGAGGTTTCCTGAGAAGAAATTCTGCCTCAAAACAGCAGCTTCCACTCCTGCCTGAGTTTCAGCCTGCTGGCTTGTCTGCAAGTGTTGGATCTGCCAGCCACCACTATTGATATCGATATCGATATGTACGTATTAATATCAATATTTCTATGTCTCGTTGGCTCTGTTCCTCCCTGGCTGTCAGTCTGTCTGCTTGCCAGCCTCTCCTATGGGAATCAGCCCCTTGAAGTCAGGAATTGTCTCTGTCATAGCTGTATCCAGTCAGCTAGTGTGGCACACAGTAGGTGCTTAATAAAGACATAACTACCTTCTAATTGCTCCAGCACTTGCATGGAAGGGGCATGAACAGTAGATTCATGGGAGGGCGCTATTCCTGGCATCCTGATGGCCTGGTGTGCGTCTCGGGTAATTCACACCCTACCTTACCTTTGCCCTCTCTCCTTGTTAATGTCACCCGGCCCTCCCTGTTCTAGGTGGCTGCGTTCACTCTGGTGAAGGGAGTGAGTTCTCTGGGAACCTTCATTTGCTGAGTCAGTGTGGTCACCTAGGGTTTCTGTTTGGATGTGTTCCTGACACATCTGCCCCGATCTCCAGCCCTGGGTGGACGGCTCCTCTTACGTGTTCCCATTGCTCCCAGGCATTAGCTCTAGTCACCACTAGATTCATTCATTCATCCATTCATTCAACAATCTGTGTTCAATGCCTCTTCCCATGTAGCACTGGGGATTCGGTGGTGAACAAAAGAGATGACAATTCCTGCCCTCATGTAGCTTACCTTCTAGTAGGGAAGGCAGACCATACACAAGATAAATAAGGGGACTATACTGAATGTTAGAGAATATGTGTGTTCAAGAGGAAAAGAACTGCAACAGGAGAGGAGGGTGTGAGGTGGTGGGTGGGAGGCCTCATGCATCGGTCAGCTTTTGTGGGGGTAATGGTGCATAACAAACACCCCTAAGTTCTGGAGGCTTCCACCTGCTCTCTTGGGTCTGTGGCTTGGCTGGGTGTCTCCGCCTCAGGCATCGGATTGGGTCGGGTCCATCTCCTGTGCTACCCTTCCAGGGTTCAGACAGAGGGAGCAGCGTCGATGTGGGCACAGCCTGCTCACGGTGCAGGGCTCAACTGTGCACACACGTTGAACACCTTCAGCCGGACGTGGCCAAAGTTCCGTCTGCTCACACTCCATTGCCCAAAGCAAGTCCCAAGCCAAGTAGCAAGTCAGAAGGGTGGGGACGCACACTCTGCCGCAGCGAGCCACAGCAGAGCCACTCACAAGGGGGCGCTGTGCTTCGAACGCTTCTCCCGAGACGCACGTGCTGGGAGCTCACTCCCCAAGGCCACAGTGTTGTGAGGTGGCACTAATGGGTGGAGACCCGGCCCTGGGGTGACTAGTGAGAGGACGAATGCTACCGTCGTGAGAGCCGGGACCCTCTTCGCTGTCGCCCTCTCTCGGCTCTTCTGCTTTCTGCTGTGGGATGACACACATGCCAACTTCTCAGCCTCCGGAACTGGGAAGAAATACAGTTCCCTTCTGTATAAAGTACGCAGTCAGTGGTTTCCTGCCACAGCAGCACAACATGGGCTCCGAGAGCAGGCTTTTGGTAGAGCACTCAAGGAAGTGCACCAGCCA